>VYZT01009916.1:5772-19983 GCA_013400735.1 Pomatostomus ruficeps
TGGGTCAGAAAAACAAAATCCCATTTGTGCAGCATGTATTTGCATCCACTTACATTTTGTGCATGTATAACCTTATATGAACAGCATTAAAAAGCTTCTGCTTAATACCAAACAAATACTACAATTCCCCTTGCCCATATTCTCCTTAAACTTTAAGTTACTTTGGATATAAGATTTCAGACGAGATGGTAAAAGTTAGAAAACGAGAAAGATAACACATTTCATCCTGTAATTGCACGTGTCGCTATATCTTAACCAGCTCTGCAGGGATTGGATGGAATCCAATTTGCCATCATTTACTCTCAAGCATCCTCCTTATACTGTGCACTTTTTTATTCTTATTCACTATTTACCCAATTATATCTATCCTTATTAGACCCCTGCTGAAGGCAGCAAGACATTTCTAGCTATGGAAGTCCCATAGCTTAACTTAATCCTATTATCTCCAGATAAACGGGGACGCATAGGGCTCTAGATGGCCAAATTCAGCTCTACGCTCCCTTCCCCATGAGGAAAAAGCCTGTTCCTCATCCCTATGCCTGATGTAATTAAGATCTGGAAATATGCCCATTCCAATTCTTAACCAGTAAAAGCATCACTGTCAATGCTGAGAAATGAACTGCAGTTATGATGCAAAGAGTTGACACTTAAGTGACATTTACTGATGTGTTAGGCCTTTACAGTGGCTTGGCTCTACGTAGTTTATGTCTTCAGGAATTTAAAATGCCTGCCTAAAAATCTAATAAGAGAAAAGGGAATAAAATAAGAGAAAAAAATTGATAATATTGACAAGCAAAGACTTTATTATCTCCATTGTATTTGAATAGATATAGATTGTCATTAAATTTTTGCAATACACAGTATTATACACAATTATAGAAAATGAACTGAATAGTAAGATAGGATCAATAACAGAAGGAAAACAGTTACTGAAAAAAAGCTTTTCTCGACTGACTCCAATAATGTAACAAACTCCACAACATTTATACCTGCACAGAAAACACTAAAAAATACACCAAATACTGACTTGTACTGGATACCTGAAAAGATAAAAAGAAAAGAATAGCGAAGTCTGATAATATGAGATTGCTGAATATTGTGAACTAAGATCTTCTTCCATGGTTTGACTTTGTAGTATACTTCAGTCATGACCTTTTCTTTGAATGCACACCTGCACTCCACCTGTTCATCCTTCTTATCCAAATTTCTAGCTTACTGAATACTGAGTTTTGTAGAGAAACTGGCAAGTAGATATATATCTAGATAATTAGAGTAATGAGCATGTTTTTTCATACAGGTCTGTTAATTTACTTTAATTTCTGGCTATTCCAATCCTAGTCATTTCTAAAGAGAACATGTTAATCACATTGACTGGTTTCAGGATTGAGGGGAGATTTTATTATATAATGAAGTATCTGCTAGGCTGGGACAACTACACTAATATTCTCCAGTAACCTAAATCAGATTTTAACCCCAGTCTCCAGAGGTGAATGCTTCGTGCAGTTCTAATAATACAAATGTGTAAATTTGTAATCAGACTCCTGTGTAGAACTGGTGTTGTATTTACTATGAGTTTAGGTGAAAGGTTCCTAGGGACTGAAGATAGTTGGGTTGTAATCCTGTCATTTGGTGACTTAATATTTTTATATTATAATGACATTAGCTTAATTCTGACCTCTATTTTGCAGCATTTTATGTCTTTCAGGCACTACTTTTGATGCTGTACCTGTAGTGTATAGAATCAACAAATATTCACATCGTTCCCTATTTTACTGAACATTTGGTGTGAAGTATTAAGTCTGATTTAATGTTATTAGTGCCTCAGAATAGTGCAAAACACATGAATGTAGGCATTCATCTCTCAGTTTACCATAACACTGCCATAAAATGGTACTAAATGGGTGATAAACGTTTGTTCTCCCTTTTCCTTTCTAATTCTTCCTGTTGGATGTTCTGCCTTTACCCAGAGGGCTTGCAGACTGATGCCAACTCACCCACGTAGATCAATCATCAGGGGTTTTCTACTTGCCCAAACTGCAACTGAGCAATTGAGGTTGGCTCAGTTGCAATGCCTCATTAAAACTAGTCTCGAAGTAACATCAACCTTTAGGTGTAGCATTTGGATTCAATTCTGAATATTTTTTGAGACCAAAGAATCAATTAAAAAAAATTCACAATCTATGGCAAACCCCAAAGCTTCCCCTCTTTCCTATTAAAGAAAATATAAGAAATGGAAACATTGTCATATATTGCTTGACACTCAGCATCTTTACAAGCAAATACTTAAAGTTTTGATTGTGAAAATGTATGAAGGATGATTACACTAACGATGACATGTCTTTTTCTACTAAAGAAATTTGTTTTTTAAGATCTTCCTTTTGCAAAATATCAAACTGGCAGGCTAAAGTCCATAATTTTTATACAGAGAAACATGTTTTTCCTCACAGGCTGGCTACCTAATGTGTTTCAACTTTGCATGCAATATTGCTTCCTTCTGATTCCTCAACTCCTACTATTTGTAGTATGAGTCAAGAAAAGGCCAGGATGAAGATATTTATGGTGATTGCTTCATGATATGGACACCCGCCAACAAATAAGTTCATTCCTTCAACCATTTCTAACTTATGTGAGATCAATAGCCAGGCTCTCTAGCAATAACCTTGCATCTATAATTGATATTGTTTATTGGCCTGTGGTGCTGTGAGCAATAAAAGGACTAAGAAAGCGCTGAGAGAATAAATATTCATCTAAAGAAGAAGTCTCATGGAAATGTATCAATAAAGAAACAACATACGATGCAACTTTCAGTGGAAACTTATAATGTGCTGGTCTAAGAACATAAAACAAGAAAAAAATATTATGGACAGTCTCATTTCCAGGCAAAAGAGCAAATAAGGATGGTTTAATGAATAGCCTATCTATGTAGTCCTGAGAAGAGACTGCCCTATTGGGTTTCATGATCCACATGAACCAATGCCAAGGAGTAGAATAGCTCCCATTACCAAGTAGATGAAACAAGATTCAATGACTTTGTGCAAGTATGAAGGAATTAATGGAAAGGAGAAGAGAGAAAACTAGGCAATATCACAGCATATGTGGTGTTTGGGCTGCAGTGCTTATGTGGCAATGCTCACACAGATGACATCACATAAAAATACCCTAGTTTGTGCCATAAAACAACACATTGATTAAATGATCTATGGACAATGAGGATGAGTTGACAAAAGACATTGTACGCAACTCTGAATTATACTGAAAACCAGGAGTTTGGAAAGAAATTCAGAGTGGTAGATCAATATTTATTTGCTTTTTCTTCTAACCATAACTCTCTACTTACTTGGCCTAGTTAATTTATGAAATCAACTCTAGATCAGAGAAATTGACAAGCACTCACTGAGGAAAGGATATTACAGTTCAAAAGCATTAAGAATAGCAATATAAATGATACATAGTTTGCTACTAAGTGACTCACCATAAAGGGAATTACAATGAATTGGATGTATTTTAATGTGTCAAAAATAATTTTCTGTAACGTGCAAACTTTTTGTTTCATGGTCAATCTTTGTAACACAACTCCACTTTTCTTCCCTCATTTTCTGGGCTAAATCCACTTTAAGTATATGCTTTTAGAGAACTAATCCATATTTCAGTTTAAGCATCAATATGTTTTTCATATGAATACACATCACCACAAATCTTTCCAACTCATCAAATCATCATATATGCATTTTTCAGTTTTGGCCTCCTTAGAATCAGCGAAGAGAAGCATCAAAAACTTGTTCTCTTTGTGGAGCCTTTCTTTTCACAGCACATTCTGCCCCTTTACCACTGACAGTTAGTTACAGAAGTTAGAAAAAAGTTTCAATGCGCTTGCAATTCATGGAGAATATAAAAAGAACACAATAACATATTCATAAAAATCACTTTTAAGTTCTCCTATTTAGGGGAATACAACTTTTTTCCTAAGAAAACAAGCTCTATGGTATTGTTCTGTTTGCCTGTATAGCTGCCTCAGCAAAACACTGAACTTACTGACCTATTTATACCAAATTTAAGGAAAGGGTAGATGTCTCAGAGATACTGAGAACCAATGAACTTCATGAACTAAGTAGCTGTGTACAGAAAAGTGATCTAAATTCTGAAGGAAAAGTTAAACCATATTTTTGGACACTAGAGTCTCCAGACTCACATGGGAGTAGACCATAAATACATTTGGCTTCATTAGCTTCATTGTTACTTAAATTATTTCCTTAACAGTGTTTCGATTTTTTTTTCCTCGATAGGAGCTTATCAGTAAGTGATTTATATCTATAAATGTGTTTTGTTTTTTTCTCAGGAAATTGCTGACAAGCAAAATCTTTCATCTCAAACACTAACTTGGGAAGCTCTAGACTTAACTAATCTTGTGAACATTTCTTCATGCACTATCTCCTAATTTTCAAGACATATAACAGACACTAAGAAATGTATGAATATGAAAAGTATAACATTTTACATTCTATCTGTGAAGAAAACATAGAACTGCTTTTGAATCTGACACCGATTAACGGCTCTCTTCAAAAATCCCTTTTGAATAATCAAACAGCATTTTGGCTTGGCCGGGTTAAAAAAAGCTATTTGTACCATTAAGAAACACTTTAATAATGAGTCTTTTCATTCTTATAGAGAGTGCTATTGCCATTCTCAATGGAACAAAAATAAATTTTGATATATTTTCAAGTTATCATTATTATAAATAAAACTGTTGTGTCTCCATTGGCCCGATCCTGCAGTACATTAACATCATTGGGTGCTGTTCTGGTGTAAACTCAAAAGGACAGCACTTAATGAACTCGGTCAGAATCTGTGTCCTTATCAGTTATTCCAAAAGAGCAATAAAGATTTCCACATAGAACTAAAAGCTGAGATTTAGATAAAGCAAGAAGTAGAAACCAAATCACTGTCAGGCCTTGTAGTGATGCTTATGTGTATTTATGACATTAATCTTATGAGCTCAATAGCATACTCCAGGAGCTCCCATTAATGTCCATCAGAATTATCTGTACATTACCACTGCAGAGCAGAACCTTGCAAACCTCTGTCGTGAGCTGAGAAACTTTCTCAGAGCTCATGGGTGTTGGTAAAGACACCATTTTAGCTGCTGCTGAATGTGACAGATTGAATGCAGGTTTTTTGGGTTTTTTTTTCTGTGCTCTAGGAAGTTCCCAAACTAAGTTCTGGCACTTTCTGCCATGTGTCAGAATAACATTTACTGCAGAATGCTCTGTTCTCTTGTTAAGCATTCAGACTGAACTTTCTTTTTTGGCTCACTAACAGAAGTCTGACCTATTTGCCTTTTGGAGGTATGCCAAGATGAGACTAGCAAGGTGCAAACTGACCTGCTCAGAGGTCACCAGCATTTCAAAAGGAAGGGTGGTCAGGTACTACGTTTGAGAGAAAATCACACACCAACTAACTGACTAGGTGGGATTTACGTGGATTATCATAGATCAAAATTTTAGAGGGAGTGTCAACATGTCAAATTTTCTTTAAGAGAAGGCAAGAAGTTCATCCAAACATTCCAAGGGCTTTATTTAGCATAACACCTTCTGCTCTATGGCTTAAAAGGGCTACTACTGCCTCAAAAAAGCCCCCATCTTTTGTCAGATTATTCAAAAGAATTTTTGGGAGAAATGTTCTCTTTGTCCAAACATTCTTTATGATTCCTGTAGTAGTTTGCCACCTCAGGGCTGGACATGTTTATTTCAGATAGGTAAATAATCGCCTCATCTTCTAACCTCACAGTTCACCTCATAGTTCACACAAGTGGATTTTCTCCTCTGTCTCTAAAGATCCTTGACAATACACTTCAGTTTCATATTTTTCTTTTCTTAATGCAATAAGACAATAAATTCCTAAAATAAGAGTGTATACATCTCACAGCTATTCATTATTCAATTTTTCTTAGAAGGTACAAGTCAGCTTCAAAAATTTCATTCTTCTGGCAGACGTTTGTTTTATCCCACAGAGGCTTTCCTGGGTGAATTTTCTGAAAATTTATATTTTGTTTCATTTGCAAATGATGTTTTAGTGTATTGTATATTTCTTGCCAGCAACAGCTTTTACACAAATATAGGATAACACCCCTAAGAGTCTAACATGCTCAAAAAGAAAGTCATGGGACATAAATGTCCAAATTTGTTACAAACCTGACTGCAAGAGAAGAAACTCGAAATTCTACTGCAATGTAAACAGGGATGAATCACTACACAAAAAACTTAACATTGCACTGTGTGTTGTAGAATTATACACACTTTTAATCACTACTAATTTTTCCTTCTGCATTAGGCTTACAGCATTACCCAGAGATGGCCTCACTTTCACTTACGTGGCTACCTGAACAAGGGAT
Source organism: Pomatostomus ruficeps (assembly GCA_013400735.1). Lineage (NCBI taxonomy): Eukaryota > Metazoa > Chordata > Aves > Passeriformes > Timaliidae > Pomatostomus > Pomatostomus ruficeps. Next base: position 12,161 of record VYZT01009916.1, read on the forward strand.
GCTTGAGGAAAAGAATGCTCCTGTTGCTAGTCTTTTATGAATTCATATCTCAACTTTCAAAATGCATTCTTCTCTTTGCATTTAAACATTTTTTAAATTAATTCAAATTCATTTAGTCAGTTTGTCCTTCACAATAATGTCCTTTACAATATTTAATTTTTATAAACTAGGTTTCTCACTTATGTTTCCTTTATGTACAAATATAGGTTTATGTGTTTATTTATTAATTCAAAATTTTAAGCTTTTCATAAATAAAATGTATTCTGCTATTTTTCACAGAAGATTGTTAAAAAACCTCTTTTCTCTTAGTCAGCTATTCTGCTGGTGTTTTCTATGTATTTAAACTTTCTACACTTGGCATTATCAAGCAAACCCATAAAAGACTCATCAGATAAATAACAAGGACATAGTCAGATGACTTAATCCAACAACATGACCTCATTCTCATGTCAAGACAATGTTAAAGCTCTTCTACCATCTATGCAATAGTGTTAGGTTAGAGCTGCACCAGATCTTCTTTTAATCTTACATTTCCACAACTACAGTTTCAAAATATTGAAAATATTTAAGACAAAGATTTACTCTTTTAAGTTTAATTCAAGCCTTTTTTGTCAGGCACTTTGTTTATTTTGTGGCTATGATGATTTATCACACCCTGCTTACTCTCTTGGGAAAAATCAGAAGCATCAAAGACAACTTTGAGAGATTTTGACTTTTGGAGAACACAGAAAATCATTAATTTTAAATCTAAAGACTACTTATTGATTCTAATGCCTGATAAGTATTCAACACATGTTTTAGGCTTGCTTATATTAACACAATCAGTGTTCTGATTTACAAAGGACATTTTCCGTTCTTCCATATATATACTGTTCAATACTTTGAGTAAACAGGCACTGAGGGCCAAGTTTCTCTCTTAGTTCCACACCATATGACACCATGAACTGAACTGCAGATTACGGAATTTGAGGAATTAACAATAATGTTTTCATTTGATGGATTTCACAGTACACAAACCAGTTGCTTCAAAAACTGAGATCTTTATGTTTATATGGCAAGACAACAATCTAGCAGCATACAACATTCCCACTAGAGTGAATTACAAATGAGAATATCCTTAGTAAACGGAACAAAATCTAAATGCAGCTGATAGTGTACAACCAGTGAAAGCTAGTCCATAGCATATGGGATGTCTAGAAATATCAGTACTTATTTGCACATTTAAAACCACTTGCTGTAGAAACAAGCGCTCTCAGCGCTTTAGACAAAGTACATGAACTATCTTCTATAGCAGCTTCCATTTATAACAAGGCTGATGTTGCCTAACTTAGTGTAGATTTCTGCTATGGACTCCCTCTGTACTGAAGACCTGCATCTAAGTTTGACCTTTGATCATAAAAGGAGGTCATTAATTTCAAGATACAGTACTGCTTTCGCTTGGGGAATTCCATAGGGAACAGAAGTAGCCACATTTTGCTACTACCTAGAAGCTCAGTACCTGAAATATGGTGACAAATTATGGTGAGTCACCTCCCTACTATGTTTTCTGCTATGGGGAGATACCTGCACTAAAAATCAGAACCAGAAGTGGTTGGAGATGCAACGTGAAGTGGATGGGGAAGAAGGACTTAATGCCCAAGAATTTTCCAAGCTAAAAATACATCCCATATATATTTTATTATGTTTCATATTGCTCTTTCTTGCCAGCTGCCTCCTATAGTTGCATTCCCTAGGAAAAACACAACCACACCAACACAATGAGGATGTGTTCTTTTAGCCCCTGTCTGAACAAAAATTTATTTTAAAAAGAAAGCGTTGAGAATAGGATAAATAATTTAAAACACAGTATTAACAGTACATCAATCACTTGTTCCAAAGACATCCTTTACCACGTACTTATTTCAGTAAACTAATGAATGAAACATGCACAGGGAATACCTTTTACAGAAGTGTCTTTGTATTGGGTTTGCATGGTAAGGTTTTGGTGGTAGTGAGGGTTACAGTGGTGGCTTCTGTGAGAAGCTGCTAGAAGCTTCTCCAATGTCCAAAAGAGACTGTGCCAGCCAGCTCCAAGAAGGACCCACTGCTGGCCAAGGTCAAGCTCAACAGCATGCAGCCACATCTCTGGGATAACAGATTTAAGTGAAAAAAATTATTGAACAGAAGCAATTGCAGCCAAAGAGAGGAGTGAGAATATGTAACAGACAACTCTGCAGACACCAAGATCAGTGAAGAAGAAGGGTGAGGAGGTGCTCCAGCCACAGGAGCTGAGACTGCCTTGCAGCCTGTGGAGGTCCACCCTGGAGCAGATGTCCACCTTTAGTCTGTGGAGGACAACACACCAGTGCAGGCAGATGCCTGGAAGGGGCTATTACTGCAGGGAAGTCCATGCTGCAACACAACACATGCTGCCAGAACCTGAGAGCCCATGGACAGAAGAGCCAAGGTTGGAGTAGGTCTACTGGCAGGACTTGCAGCCCTGCGGGGGACCCATGCTGGAGCAGCCTGTTCCTGAAGGACTGCACCCCCTGAAAGGGCCCTACACTGGAGCACGGAAGCATGGGAAGGACTCACATGGGAGAAGTTTGTGGAGGACTGTCTCCACTGGGAGGGACCCCATGTTGGAACAGGATAAGTGTAAGGAGTCATCCCCCTGAGAACAAAAGGGCAAAAGAAACCATGTGTTATGAAATGACTGCTACTCCCATCCCCCATCCCCCAGTGCCACTGAGGGAGAGGAGGCAGAGAATTTGGGAGTGAAGCTGAGCCCAGGAAGAAGGGAGGGCTGGGGAGAAGGTGTTTTTAATATTTGGGTTTATTTCTCACTATCCTACTGTGCTTTGATTGGAAATAAATTCATTTAATTTCTCCAAGATGAAACTGTTTTGCCTGTGATGGTAATTAGTGATTGATCTCTCCCTACCCTTATCTGACCCAGAAGGTTTTTCTGCCCAGTTGAGGAGGGGAGTGACAGAGTGGCTAGATGGGCACTTGCTGACAGGCCAAGAAAAACCCACAACAACCTTCAAGCATTTGAGTGGCTACAACAGAAACTTGCACTGTACAAATAAAAATTCTTCATTTTAACTCAGAGGACTCAACCCATTTCTTCCCAGTCTTCTCCCCTTATCCTATCAGGACAACATGGTATCTTGCTGAAACAGGAAGGGAAGTTTATTCTTTTTAAGGGGTAATTCATCAACCAACTGCCCAGTTTTTTTCAGGTTTGCCTTGGGACTTGCACATCCATGGTAGGTATGAAAAACGCACTATGATGAAGCGCTCTTTGTTGGCAACATAATGCGGCCTTACCTCTTGTCTAGATGTGCACCTCTGTCATGAATGGGTCTATCCACTCAAGAGGCCCTGTACCTGTGTAATGACCATGATACCCCCTCTTTATCCTGCTTTGCTATTTGTCCTCTCAGGAACGCATAGCAGGAAGTAATAAGGTCATGCATTGAAAGTAGCTTCTTAGTAATAAACTTATAACCAAATATTGGACAATAAAGTGCAACTGTCAAAGATACTGAAATGGAAATGCAGCTCAGCACTATTTTACTTGTAAGCTCAAATAGAAGCAGTAATGGCTTGATAACTCTCTAATCCTGTTGCACAGAAAGACTTTGAATAACAAAAGGAAGGAGTTCTAAGAGGCAAACAGTTCCCTGGACCTCACATCCCACCTGAATGGAAATGAGAGCAAAGAAAAAAGGCAGAGGAAGTGCTCAGCTTTGCTGTGAATGACTCTTAGTATGTTCTTGATGCAGTGGAAGGTTTTCTTAGAGTCCACTTTCCTCATTCCAAACAAGAACAAACAGATAGAACACCCTTTTCTGAAATCACCAAAATCCCTGAGAATATTGATCTAATACTGATTTTTTTAATCTCCAAATCTTTGCCAAAGGAATTAGCAATTTAAAACCTGTAAACCTTGATCTAGCCTCAAATCACACAGATGGCAAAGTTGGATAGTTATTGTTGTCCTTCACATTTTGCCATCTCTGTGTTTTTAACACTTATTAGTGAGTCAGAAAATCGTGTTGTTGGATGCAACTAGCAGATTTCTGAGGTCTTTCTTCACTAGCATGTTCCAGGTATTACAAACTGTTTCAAGACTTCTGAACACATGAGATGACAAACTTTCTAAAAAAATCTGTACTAGATGATCTCTACTTTTTAGTTAATGCGTGCTATTAAAAAAATTAAACCCAGCATATTTTCTGATATTTTGAAGTATACATGTGTACAGAAATATGTACACACATAAACATAAGAAAAACACATAAACATAAGAGGAAACTCAGACTAGAAATCATCTCAAAAAGTTACTCATTTTGATATTCTAGCTCAGCAACAAGACAGTCTGTAAGGGAATACTTTGTATGTTTCAGCAATGGATTAGTCTACTTGTACAGAAAGCAATCTACCTGTAACTTCTTTCTCTTCTTTTATTAAGTGTTTAATAATCATTACATAATTGAAGGACTCCTATGCAAAGGCAGTTAACACCATCCACTCAACATCATAAATGGAAAGAGCATAACATGTAAATTTTAAAGATTCAGCCAGGATCTTTCTCTCTGAACAAGAGTTGAGACTGCAACTCAGATATCCAGACTCCTTGTTCACAGTTCTAATTCTGCATCTATACTCCTTTTAAGTACAATATTCTTCTACAATGACCCATTCTATGAGCACAGAACCACCCATGACTCAGAGGCCAAGGAGAAGACAGGAAAGGAGTACATCATGATGCATGAATTATTTATTTGAATTTTTATTAGGAATTTTGCAGAGTACTGGCAACTTCACACTTTATATATTGCAACTGAGTTTACAGAAAAGAAGTTGCTGTCTCCCAGTCTTTCAGAAGCAGTGTTCTCCTTCAGGGTATCAGTTATTATTTATTAATTCACTGTCCTGTTTAAATGGCTCAGGTTTTCAAAGCATCTTAGGCACCTTTCTCTCATCGATTGAAATCTAATCACATTACCCCAACAGCTCTGTGTAGAAATGTTCTCCAGCAGTCACACTGAATTATTTTCTGTAGTTCCAGAATTAAAAAAACCCCAAACTTTCGTTCCCTTTGGCTCATTGTGAAACTGAGATCAGTACTGTCCTTATGCTAGTAATTTTTAATTGCCATCAGACACATGATGGTTTAGAGTTGCAGAAAATCAGCTTTGTTAATGTAATAGAATCTGTAAAGATCTTTTCCTCCTGCCTGCTGATCAGATGCAGCACTTCTTGAAACAGATTTAATCAGAAAACACTGAAACAGAAAGTTAAATATTGCCTCTATTATTTCCTAATGCCATCCTTCACAGAGTTAAGCAACCACTAAATGTTGATAATTTTCCTGATGTGACTCTTACTGCTTAAAGAGTCTAACCTGTTTAAAAATGTCATGCATGTTGCTATTTCTACAGTTTTATCATTTGTCAACAAATCAACTACCTGCTTAGCAGCCCTCATGAGGGATTTAAAATAGCTGCCACAAAAATCCTGTGCATTTACTATTTTTATAACAAACTTGATTGTCACCTATGATATTTCAAAGATCACTTCTCATATAGACATCATGCTGGAAATTAGATGCAGGGCTTTGCTTTCCATGGAACATTATGCAGAGGCACTCTGGCTAATAAATCTTTGTAGCTAATGCATTCCAGATGGAAGCCATGTCTCGCAGATTTAACCTTCCTAAACCCTTCCAAAAATTCCTCCCATCAAAAGCTCTCTGAATGAGATGTGTTTGATTGAAATAGGATCATCAATACATGACATCTAAGTAATAGTATGGATGATTACTGCCTGCAGAAAATTGCCATTTCCTTTCACACAAAGATATTGTCTTTGCACAACCACGGGGCATGCAGATGGACCTTGTGAGCTTTACTAAATAATTTAAATGCTTTTTCTGAACTCTTAATGCTATTAACAGATGCTGTAAAGAAAACATCTACTTCTGTCCCTTTAACTTGGGTACATGCATAAAAAATACTGCTAAAAAGAGGAATCAAGTCTCTTACAGAAGCCACTAATTAACATCACTGTTCAATCATGTCACCAGGTTTAGCCAGTCTACATCATTAGTTTATGTCAGACAGAAGCAGTGAAACATCTAAACACCTACATGTAGATCCTTATGAAATCAGTCATGTGAAGTGTAAGGTCAGTGTTAGACAAGGCTGCAGCTACTCTCTACTATTTAGAAACCATTACAAATCACCTTGCTAACAGAAGAACGCAGAATAATTTTAGAATCCTTAGATTTTCTTGTAACGTAATTTCTCAGTAACAACTCTTAAATGTAGAGCAGTATTTTAATCCCATCTGTGAATGACAAAAAATAACCTGAAGTTGTAGCCAGTTATCTATGCTTCTCTACTGGCAGTGTTCAAATGGCTCTATATTGCTTTTACTGTTGATCTTCTGAACTCTGAAGAAAACAATTTATTAATCAAGTACAAAACAAAAGGACTCCAAATCTCAAAACACTATCAGTGCACATTCATTATGTAAAAATATAAGGAAATTGTTTGAAGTCTTAAACAAAATGCATATGGAAAACCTTTAGGTAGCAAAGGTTTACTTCCTATGCATCACATTTCTGTAAAAGTGAAATCTTGGAACAATTTTGTGTAAGCTACAATTACATTTCTTATACAAATGTATTCCTGGCATGTGCAGACAGAGTACAAGCTTGGCTCCTAAGACTATCAATGACAAGTACAGAAACAATTCTAAATCAGACTGTGTAATTATCTTCTTTATGTTAAACCTTCAAAATTCTTAAGAGCGCCTTTCCAATGTATGGTTCACTTTGATCCACAGGGTTGTAATCTTCCATTAAAAGTCGATCACATCCCAATGTCATTTGCAAGCTTTCAGATGAGAGTGTAACAATAGACCCCTAACTGTGGAGACGGAGAAAAGATCAAGCACACTTCAACTGGGAAAACAGCAGGAGTTTTGCACACAGGCAGACACCTGGGCAAGGTTAGCTGTGCTGCGGCTCCATACCACTTCATTCAAAAGGAACTTGCTCTGCTTATGTGTTTGAAAGATAATAAGCAACCACCACTGCTGAAGATCATTTCATTTGGTTAGTGTCCTCAACCAAAGGAGAAAGTCAATGCTGGGCACATATTTTTATATCAGTGCCTACCTGAACATAATAAGAAGCATAGAGGAAACTTAATAGGAAGTGGAATTTATTTCTTTTCATTGAAGGGAAGTGCTGCTTACTGCCCTAGTCAGATATAATGTCATTGAATGTGACTCGTCTTTTTACTTATTCTATCCATCTGAGTCAGCTTCAGCGAAATAGTGCTTCGAAAAAGGCAACCAAAAAAAAAAAACCAAAAACATTTGTCTGCTTTTGGAGAGGCTCCTTTCAAATGAGATTAGAAATTTTGGGTCCATTTTTTCATGTCTAATCCTATTATGCTCACTAATGAACTCAGTTTGCCTCAGTGGTTAAAATAAAAGCTAGTGGTTGTGTCCTAAAAAGCACAGATCCTCCTTCAGAAGAATATATTACAGCTCAATATTACACATTTGTACCATCCAAAGAAGGTTTCTAAGATATGCTGCTGACTGCACTGTACAGCACAAGTATTGAACACTTTTAATTGAATAAGAAGACATTAAACTAATATAGATCTTTGCTACACCTTAAGCCAAATAGAGGGAGTAAAAGGACAATACTATTATTAAGATAAGACAAGATTTTTAGATAAAACTCCGTCTTTGGAACAGTAACTCCAGCAGAAACCCCACAGAAGTGATAGATACTAAGCCTGCACTTACAAAAG
>VYZT01009917.1:0-21228 GCA_013400735.1 Pomatostomus ruficeps
GATTTCCCCCTAGCCCACTGCCAAATGGATTACCACTACTGAATGTATCTATTTTTATTTGCATCTTGACATTCTTGGTCCTGTCTTCTTCAATTTTTTGAACTGAACATCTGAAAGGAAATCATTGCAGAGAAGGTTTCCAACCAATGTGGAGATTGGGAGTGGTAAGTAAGAGGGACAGACACCTAATAAAAAAAAGAGATAGGTCTTCTGAATCAAGCACACCATAAAGGTAATGGAACATCTCTGGGAAAATAGAAAATGAGCCCTTTCTTGTGAGATAGCAGCTCCAATTTATTAGATGTAACTCTCCAAAGGATTTCATCAAGCAAGGTAATTTCCTAAATATGCTGATCAGATCCTTCATTGCACAAAGAGGGAATCAGGTAGGTACAGAGAGATTTGAAGTGCTAAAAGGTTAGATCAGATGAAAGACTCATGGGGTTCAATCTGATTTTTTAAACAGAAAGTGAAGTTAGAATTTAAGGTAAAGATTTGAGGTACTCTCACCACATAGAATTGTTGGTTATGTTGCCTGAAGGCTCCAGGTAAGCAATGCTAGGAGTTAGAGCTCTGGTACAGTATGAGACAAAACAACCTGAGCTGCAGGCTGAGAGTTTTGGAGTAGTAATAAGATTCAAATATTTTTAGAGAGTGGATTTTAACCTTTTGAGCTATATTACATGAGTGTGCCCCTTTCTCTTCAGTGGACACATTAAAATCAGAATTTCTAAAAGAAATGGTCTCATTCAAACAATTATGATACAGAAATTTTATGTGTTATATTTATAGCAAAGATCAGAGCAGAAGAACATAGTGAGACACACTGATGTAAGAAATATATTAATCTACTGGATGAATAGCTGGGTTTCCAGTGCTGTCTGGAAGGCTGGAACTAGTAGGGGAGAATGGAGGAAGGAATGAAATGCTAAGGAATCTGGAGAGGCAAAGAGAATGTATCTGTTCTGAGTTGGAGACCAGACGAAATGTTTTGAGTCAACTGAGGTTATGCTGCGTGTCAATGACCACCAGAGTATGCTGTGAAGCTTTGAATGGACACGTCCTTCCCACATATTGCTAGTCTTCCTCATCCAGAGAAAATTTGCAAAGTGTTTTAGTCCTTTGGATGTCTGATCCTGTCATGGTCCAGTCCTGGTGGAACAGGTATGTCTCATTCCTGCTCTGGTGCCTTCTTCTCTCATGTCACAAGGCAGAGCACTGACTTCAAAGCCTTCATTTCCACAGACTCCAGTCAATGGGACTACTAACAGCATGTGACATCTTTTTCTCTCTTAAAAATCTGAACTACCAAAGAGTCAAACAGTTCTTCCCCAACCCTAATCACATACTTTTAATGAAAGAATCTAATCTAAAGCTGAAAAAGCAATTGCTTGAAAACTTGAAAGTACTGTGAATAATTTGTCTCCCTTGAATTTGTGTGGACCTATAGTTATTGTTTCCCATGGAGCATTCAGGGTACAGTATAGTCATGCCCAAGGAGTGGATTGGGATTTTTCAGGGAAGCGGGCTCTTGTCTGTAGGGCACTTGCTTCTCTGGCTGCAGAAATTAGTAAACTGAACTGAATGCTACAGAAGACTCTAGGAGGAGAAATAATAGTCCTGTGATTAGGGCAGCTGCTCTGAAGAGTTGCTTCCTACCTTTGCCTTTGCTGCAGGAGATATCCTAACTTTTTCAATCCTCATGTGACCTCAGCAGACCCACTAGTCTGGTTTGTAATCTACATTTGCATACAGCAAGAGGAAATACTGATTTTCAGCTAAGCATCAGACAAATGCCTATGAAACAAGTGAAGCTACAGGGCTGCATCTGTAGGGACACAGTTGAAGACTGTCATTTGGTTGAAGAGTGTCACTTGAGACTGCTGTGGCAGCCAAATGGTTAGTGCTGAAAAAGCTGTGTTGTAGGAGCATCCTATGTGTCAACAAGACAGAGCAGGGGAATTACTAGCTCCGTCTCTGTGATGTGTTGATTTGTTAACTTTGTTTTCTTTTCAGTGACATGGAGGTCTCTCCTCAAGTGCAGATGGGCATATGCTCATATGTGAAGAGGATTGGTTTAATAGAAAAGAATAGAATAGTTCCAGTTGTAAGGGACCTACAATGATCATCTAATCCAGCTACCTGACCACTTCAGGGCTGAACAAAAGTTAAACCTTGTTGTTAACGGCCTTTTCAAATGCCTTTTGTGCATTGACAGACTTGGGACATCCACCACCTCTAGGAAGCCTGTTCCAGTGTTTAACCACCCTCTCAGTAAGAAAATGCATCCTAATGTCCAGTCTAAGCCTCCTCTGGTACAGCTCTGAGCCATTCCCACATGTCCTATCCCTGCACATCAGGGAGAAGAGCTCAGCATCTCCCTCTCCATGTCACCTCCTCAGGAAGCTGTAGAGAGCAGTGAGGCCACCTCCTTTTTTCCAAACTAGATAAGCCCGATGTACTCAGTACTCTTCATAGGACATTCCTTCAAGCCCTTTGTTGCCCTCCTCCGGACACATTCTCATCCTTTACCATCATTCTTCAGCTGTGCGGCCCAGAGCAGCATCCAGAGCTCAAGGTGAGGCCACACTGTACAGTGGGACAGTCACCTCTGTGACCGGCTGGTGATGTTGAGTTTGATGCACTCCAGGAGTGGGTTTGTCCTCTGGGCTGTCAGGGCACACTGCTGACTCCTGCTGAGCCTGCTGCCAAGCAGCACATCCAAATCCCTTCCTGCAGGGCTGATCTCCAGCCACTCCATCCCAGGTCCAGAATCTAGCATTCAAATTTGTTGAATTTCATCCCATTAATCACTGTCCAATGCTATAAGCTATCTAGACCCCTCAGCAAGGCACCTTGTCCCTCAAGTCCCCTGAAATTAAGCCCTGAGGAACACTGCTGGGACAGGTTTCCAGGCAGACGTAGCCCCATTCACTACAACTCTTTGAGCTCTGCCCTTCAGATAGTTCATAGTCCAGCTCACCATGAACCCTCTCATCCCAAGGTGGACAATTTGTCCTAAAGGATACTGAGAGATAGTATCAAAAGCCTAGCTAAAATTCAGAAAAACTGTATCCATAGTCTTCCCTTTATCCATTGAGTGAGTGACCATATTATAGAAGGATAATCAAATCAGTTAAACAGGTCTTTCCCTTTGTGAGCCCATGTTGACTATGCCTGGTGATATTGAGTTATTCTTTAAACACATTTCAAGGACCACTTTCAGCTTACCCTGATGGATCTCTTGCTGTCCATAGGAAATCATCTGTGTTACCTGCAACACTTTGACCATGAGGTTGTGGTGGCTTCATCTAGGATAGAGTTAATTTTCTTTACAGTAGCTAGTATGGGGCTGTGGTTTGCATTTGTGCTGAAAACAGTGTTGATAATTCTGGGCTGGTTTTTTTAATGCTGAGCAGGGCTTACACAGATCCAAGGCCTTTTCTACTTCTCATACTACCCGCCCAAGGGAGTAGGATGGGGGCACACAAGGAGCTGGAAGGGGGCAGAACTGGAACAACTAACCCCAAATGACCAAACGGATATTCCAGACCATATGGTGTCATGCTGAGTACATAAAGCTGGGAGAAGAAGAAGGAAAGGGAGGATGTTTGGAGTGATGGCATTTGTCTTCCCAAGTCACTGTTACACATGTTGGAACCCTGCTGTCCTGAGGATGTCTGAACACCTGCCTGCCCACAGGAAACAGTGAATTAATTCCTGGTTTTGCTTTGCTTACATGCATAGCTTTTGCTTTACCCATTAAATTGTCTTTATCCCTGCCCATGAGTTTTCTTACTTTTACTCTTCTGATTCTCTTCTTTATCCCACTGTGGGGAAGTGAGAGAGCAGCTGCATGGGGTTGAGCTGCTGGCTGGGATTAAACCATGACAACAGCTCATGAGAAAATTGGAAATAAACTGATAGGGACATATATTTAGATATTTATTAATGAGAAAAAGAGAAGCCTCAGGCTCTCTATAAGAATCAAGGTGCCTTTATACTCCCAGCTGGTCTACAGGATGGCTTTTCACTAAGATGCTTGAGGTTTCAACAAAATTATAATCTAATCCCATAAATAAAAGATTTATTAATTATGTATCTTTTCTTTTTCTGTCATATAGTATCCAAATTATTAACCAAACAATTCTAAATATATTGATTGAGTATTTCTATGTCTTAGCTGTTTTGTGAACAATAATTTTAGATTATTTTCAATTTCTCCTATTAAGACTTGTTTTTTCCCTTCCCTATATTTTTCACAGATATTATCAGTGGATCCTATTCCCCGTGAGGCTATGACAATGTATCCTAGGAGTCTTTCTGGAACCCCAGGAGATGAGATCTCGCCAAGAAATGCATCCATGAATGAAACTGGAGGCAGGAAATTATTTGCCCACACCTCCCATGAGACTCTTACAGCAGATCAAAGTGGTTATATATATATATTTTGTATTTTATATGCTTATGAATTTTTCGGTTTTATGGAGTGTCCACTTGCCCAATCTCTTTTTCTAATTCTTTCTTTTATGTTTAAAATGCCCCCTTTCTGTAGATGTTAACTGAGTCAAAACTCTGGGATGTTCCACTGAAATTAGTTTCCTATTAGTGAAAGGGTAGGTAACACTGAAGACACTGGACTGTAGAACCTGCTCTGTGTTACAAAACTACAAGCCCAGAATAGTAATTTCAAAATGTTTTTCCTGGAATTTTCAGGCTAACCAACCACTTCTTCAGAACTGGGAAATGCTCCCAGGTGCCACAAGACTGAGGTGCTGAAGTTCCATGCCAGGGAATAAAGAGGTGCTGGGACATTACAGCCGGAGGTTCTATATGCGTGCACCTATATCAACATCGGTCATCAAAGTGAAACTGCCTTTGGAGATTATTTAGACAGGTCTGTGCTGTTCCCTGCACTACTGAGTTTACAGAAAGGCCCAGCCAGAAAAGCACTCTACACCCCGATATCATAACAAAAGTGACATCCAGGGTAGTAAAATAAATATTTAATTTCTTTCTCTTCCCATATTCATCTCAGACATCCAGCTAACTCTAATAATACTTTACACTATAATACTTTACAAATACAACTATTCTAAATTAATATAATTGTTTTGATAGATACTTGTGAGTTCATTTTGCACTCTCTGCCCACTGATGTCTTTCCAGCTATGGGACAGTATTAAACCTTTTTTGCACACTGTAAATGTACCAAACCTAAAAGCCAAAGTAGCTTTTGAAACACTAACAATATCACTCAGTGCTTATAGTACCCTTTACATCTTCAGAGTCTTTTATGAACAGACATGAATGAAGTATGGTAGTAGCTTTATTGTATTGCAAACCTGCTTTGCCATTCCTCCAGCTGCTTCAGCAGGTCACATCCTGATACCTGTGAGAACAACACCTTGGTGCTTCAGATGACCAACCACTGAAACTGGGCTGTGGAAAATTATGGTTTTCCCTGTATCTCCCCCAAAGGCAGATTAGACACTACATATCAAAATTTTGGAAAGCAGATGTGTGCTCAGCATGGTCAGGTGCCATGTACTCAAGGGGGTCCACCTCCTTCTGCTGTCACCTGTGCTTGGACTGCAAGTTCTTTGGGTGCCAGACAGCATCTTTCAGCTTGGCAGAGTGTCCAGAATGGTCTTGGTGCACAGTTTGGAGCTTGTAGGAGTGTAAACACAAGTTACTATAAATTGTCATCAAGGATGACTTTTCCAGATGCTAATAGCAGGAAAAATCATAATGCCTTACCCAGAGGGGTTTGGACCCCACTTTGGGGCTCAGCTGTTCAGCACCATCATTGGTCTACAGAGGTGTGCCCTGTTGCTATCGTCCAATCCATGGAGGAGAGTCAAAGGTCAGCATGAGCAGGGGAGAAGCAAACCGTGTGGGAAATGCCCAAGAACCCTTCAAACCTCCAAAGGCTCCCTTGCAAAAGGAGAGGCTGAGATTGCTGAGGTCCCTGGGCTGTGTCCTCCTTCCATCTGCAGACTTGTCTGCTCACAAGGGATGGGAACCGATTTTGGCTGCTTCCTCCTCCCCTGGTTCATAGGTGCTCCCAGGATGTGTCCTGGCTGACACTGCTTCTTCATGACCAAGCTTGTCACCCCAGGTCTTGGAGTCACAGTGCCACTGGCCCAGCGGTGGCTGGGCTCCATCACAAGCACGATGGCGAAGCTGCCACATTCGCTGCTGAAAGTAAACTGGATGTCAAGCACTTTTCCCATCTGGCATCTATTAAAATAATGTGTGTGAGCGTGTGTGTGTGCATGTGTGTGTGTTTGCACGTGTGTATGTGTGTGTGTGTATAAAATGTGGACACAGACTCTGATTTCAAATATAGAACAAAATGCATGTTTCAAATTATGTTTTAATTTTGGCTTTTTTGTTAACTGGAAAGATCCTTTATTTTAGAGTTTGTGAAAACTGTTTTACTTAACATATTATCTGTAACAGATTGCATAAGCATGACTGTTATCTGTGTTAGTCATCACTTTAGACCATGGAATATAACTCATAGCAGTCTGGATTTAATGAATGTTTGAATTAACCTATACCTAATTTCTTGTGTTTTAAAACTTAAATCTCATTGAAAGCTGAGCTTTGTTTACTTCCCAAAATTGATCTGAGGGCCATTTGGAACACTTAGTGTTTTCTAAAATGTGATGGTATCAACAATACATGCTCAAGTTTGTTTTAAAATGAGTTTTTCTTTCCTAGTTTACATAAATCATTTTAAAAAATCGTTCACTTTTTTGGATCATAATGTACTCACTTGGCTTTTAGACCTACATAGCTCACAGACCAATTTTTCAAACAGGATTCTAAAGCTATTTGAGGATTACTTTCTGTTTGCTACTTGTAATCTGCATTCCTGAGGCAAGCATGCTAAAATGACTGAGGATTTTCATCGAGCTAAGTGATTATACTAAATAGGGCAATTTTGGGTGCTCTTAGCTTCTGTGTTTAAAAATACAGTACAGAAGAAACCAACACCACATTTTCTGTTAAACCACAGAGGGCACTGTTTGTTCTTAATATAAAATGACCCTGCTACATAGGCTCTTGTCAGTCTTCATTAAGCAATTAATGTTAAGAGCTTTAATTTAACCTTTTTTACCCCTTTTTTTCTGTCTTTGATTTAAAATTTAACCAGGTGTATTACACTTAAACACACTGTTATGTTCTTTCAGTGTTTGGTATCAAATACTGCCCTGGAGCATCCCTGCTTTCCTTACAGCTTCATCCTACTACTGGAGTCAGAGAGTTTCCTTTCCAGCAATGGGTCTGGAGATGTAGTGCAGGAAACTGCCTCGTGATTGTTTAACGGTTAATTAGCACTCTGCATTTTTACTTGCTCTTCAGTTTTAATTGAAAGTATTGGAGAGAGGGAGGCAAGGCAGCATTGGCAACAACTGAAGTGCTAACTCCTAATATTTCTCCTCTGGTGCTTTCAGCCAGGATGCAGTAGACGAAACAGAGCAACAATGAGGTTGAAAGACAATTGACTATGCCAGTTTTGAAATAATTGTTTATTTATCTATTACTTGAAATATTCTGAACAAAATATGATGACATTTTCAATTTTCTCAAAAGAAAAACTCTTCCAAAATACCTGACACAGAAAAAGCAATAGCAAAATTTACAGTTTTTTCTAAAAAGAAAGTGTTGGGGTTTTTTTAATTCTATATATTTGTTTGTTTGTTTGTTTCTGTAAAACATGCTGGAAAAAAGAATCAGAATTTCATGTGAAACAAATTTGGGACTTGTATTGTCTCAGAGTTTTATTGATACAAAGCGGCCTTAGATCATTGTACAGAACATCATACACAGCCAAGATAAACTGTTTATAATATGAAAATCCTCATAGATTAAAGGAAAGAAATAAAAAGTAGAAATTGTGAAAACTGTCAACATCAGATTAGTGGAAAAGTTCTTGTTCACTCCTGTTGACTGTTGTGGAAGTTTGGGACTTCTCTGAAGCTATAAAGTATTTCTTCCTTTGCTATTGGTTCAATTAAACGTGCATTTTAGCAGTTTCTCTCTCCCCATAACAGTGACCCTTATGAACTTCGTTGGTTAATTTAATTTCTTGTTTGTTTGAGACCTGGATAACTTCTGGGATAATTTTTTTCCATTTCACTTCCCCAACCTGTACATAAAGCTGGTGCCAAGATCCCTGAGGAGTTTTGCAGCTCTTGATGGCACACTGCATTGGTCTTAGCCAGACATAGCAAGTTTTGCTTTGTCGTCTTTGTGCCTGGCCAAAGACACAGTTAGGACACAAATGGCTGTTCATGTTGCAAGCACTTAAAAAGGACTGCCAAAATTATGGATGTCTCTGGAAAACAGGGTTGCCCAGGATCCCCTAATGGACTTTAGGCAACTTGTGATTTCGTCACTGGACAACTTATTACAGTGCTAAATTATCTACTGGTGGATTTTATTTTTTTTTTAATATTCAGGTTGAATCCCTCTTGCTCCAGCTTATATCTTGTCTCTAATCTTCCTGATAAGTCCCAAGATAGACCCTTGAGGAACTCCTCACCAGGCAGTACATAGGGTACTACTCAGTAACAACTACCCTTTAAAACGGACAATTCAAACAGTTTTTCTCCATCTTATAGTCCAGCCATCAGGATTGAAAGACTTAGCTTGGATAAAAGGATGCTGCAGGAAGCCATGTTGAAAGTGTTGCTAAAGGAAGCCTTTCCTCCGTTGGGAAATGACTCATGAGAAGGGTGCTGTTCTTGGGGCTACATTTAAAGGGACAATTTGTAAGAGAGCTAATGGAGACTGTCCACAGAAATGGAATTTTCTCTGCTGGTTTCTAGTTATTTTTCTTTTAAAATATGAGATGGTACATAGAAATACCCTTCTGTGAGGAGTTCAATCAACTCATCCCTTGCTACAAGGCCAAGGATGATGAACTTTTGCAGGTTTCTTTTAAAAGATTAACGAGTAAAGGTCTAAACTTTTAAAAGAAACCTGAATAGGAGATTGTCCATACCATCAAACAGGCAAACTCTGCCACACAGCTGGAATGTTTTTTTCCTTGAAGGCACTGCAGGGGGCAAGGACATTATCTTGCCAGTAAGGTTGCATGCTTTGTATGTATTTTAGGATTGAGTCTGCATTACCATGGGATAGTTGTAAAAACATGCTGATAGTTCTGCTGAAGAATTTGATTTTTCAAAATGTTCTTCCTTGCCTGTCTTATTTTCAAAAACTGGAAACATTATCTGGGAAATAGGCCGCAAAGTCATTACAAAAGTCCTGCACAGCACAACTCTTGCTGTTTTTGGCTTTTCTATTTCCTCCATATGCCAATTCATTCCTAGCTATGCTTATCAAGGGATCATAAGCATTTTCCATCTCATTTGATTTTTGAACCTGGAATTCAGTATTCTGCAACATAGTATATTGGAACTGTTTTAATTTGCTAAGTTTAGGCATATCCTGAATATCTAAATATTATTAAACATAAGGTTCCTTTGATTTTTTCTTTTAAGTGATATAGAATGAATTTGTAGAAGAGAAGGCAGTACTTCAGTTATCCATAATGCATCTGTTTATGTTTCCAACTGGTGCACTTTATCACCAGGTCATTGGTTTATATTACAAAATGATGGCTGTGTAATAAGTAGTTAGCAGAAACCACAGGCACGTCTTTGAAATAACACTAATGGCCATTTTTGATGAAATATATGAGGCTTCATGAAAATGATTTGATGAAGAAATGTATTTTCTTTACTTCCTGTTAACAGTGAGCACATTGAAGCCCTTTAATCTCTGCTGCACAACTAAACATTTTTTTTCTTATTTGGGATGAGTTTGAACTAGCAAGCACCATTTAATAATTAAGAAGCTTTAAAGCAAGTGAATTTGATCAAGGAAGAACTAATTAACAATAGCTGGTAACACTGGGAATTAGTCATTCTACCTCTTTCTATACTCATCTAGTTTATGGTACTGAGGATTCTCTTCTGCTAGCTGAGTTTGCATAAGTAGGAATCAATAAATAATAGTAAATTATAAAGCATGCTGGAAGGCCCAAGTGTGATGACATTTTTAAGACTAAGATTTGCTCTGAAGGGATTAGATCTCTAGGTTTTTATGAAAAGTGCAGCCAGTCCTTAGCAATTTACCATACTTCACATTGGATAAGTTTTCTGGCATTTCACAAATAATTCTTCCAACCAGTTTCTAAGCTAAAATTAGATGCAATTTGGATCTGTAGTTAAAGATGTGATCCTTGGACAAGTTTAACGTTTATGTCTGTTTTATACGCTAGCTTAAAAAAGTTCAGCTGCAATGCATTGTGCAAAATGATATTTTGCACAGGATACATTTGAAGAAATAATTTGTGATTAAATTTTTATGCAGTGTTGTTTTTAACTCCTATTACAAGCAGTTTTGCTGATGCTACATATTTTCAATCTTGTTCTCAGAAAATTCTGCTAAATTTTGGCTACTTTTTCATGAGGTTCTTTTTCCACCCAAGTGAAGATTACTTGCACTGCAGGGGAAATGTTTTGGGAAAGTTCTTATCCAACTTTTTCCGCTTTAAGAAATCAGTTTATTAAATATTTACTTCTTCATATTTTTGACATTTTGGGAAAAAATCAGCCTTCATTCAGAGTCCCACCAGGCTCTGGCATCAGGACTGTAAATATGGCCTTTGTTTCAAGACTGGTTGTTATCTTCTTGACTTAAGATTTAATGTCTTCAAGTAAGGAAAGAGCCTTTCAAAAAATGGAAGAGTCTTCCTTTCATAATTTGTATCAATTTCTAAAACATTTTCCCTGTGAATTGAAAGGGATAAGGATCCTGCAGTAAAATACCCATATCTAATGAACCCAGTAAAATGCTAATTGAATGTTAGTTATGCAAGCAAACGAATGTCAATGTCTCCCAACTATTGAATGCTTCACTACTTTAGGGTATTTTTAGCAAAATTTACCAGATTTAGGAGAAATAGCAGTTTCCTACAAGTTACCTGAAAACATTTCATTGAGATGGATGACTCGGATCAATGCAGCTGTTGCAGGAAAACTGGAAGACCTGGGCTGCCCAAATGGCACATGCAACCTGCCCAGACCACCAGCCCCTGCTATTTCTTGCTCTCTGGGCTGTCCCTCAGAGATAGGCTGAGATTATTTTGGTGAGGAGGAACAGTAAACAGGGGACAAAGGACACGAGGCTGTAGAAAACCAGACTCATTGGTTCTGTTGCCACTGGAGCGGTGCGCACGTAAGGATAAGTTAAGCTACAAAATCCTTATGGTTTTACAGGTTACTCTGCCATTGACAGACTTTCACCTACAGATAATGTGTATATAGTGCTTATGAGAGGGACAGTGCCTGATGTTTCTCCTCTTTGGCTCATTTGATCCCACTGTGTTCAGAGAAGTGATGCAAGAGCACAGTCAGAAGTTTAGACACCGATTCAGGGCTCTCCATCCAATCACACACTGTGTAGACAACTATAAAGATCAGAAATAGCAGCAAGTTCCAGACACTTTGGGCTCTTCAAGTGTGACCAATCTAAATCAAAGACACATCAATGACTTGGCCAATTCTGGCAGTTTTGTGTGCCTTTAATGCAGTAGTAAACCTGTTTGTAGGAGAGAAATTAAGCAAAAAAGTTTTTAGATGAGAACTTTTGCAGTTAAGCAGAACATTATCTTTAGGAGCATCAGCAGGTGAAAAATGCATGAAGTGTCTTTAAAAATAACTTTTATCTGGAACCAGTCCAATAAAATCATGTCATCATAACTGCATAATTATTTTGTCATATTATTACACCTTATTATGTAGAATGTTTAAGTCTTGTCCATGCATTTCTTACTGAATGAATTTGACATTTTTTTCTAAATACAATCTTAACCAGGTTTTCTTTTTTAGTTTTCTGCCTATGAAATTCATTGTTGATATTTTAATTTTTCTCCAGATAATGACTGTTTTACCTGAGAATCCAGCCTAATCTCTCTGCTCTCAAGGGATGTGATGGGAGGAGCATTAGGCTTATTAAAATGCTTTCTGGGAAAGCTGAAATTCAGGATTCTTGGACCAGGATGTTATGGACTAGGAAATAATAGGAATAACACCAAGATGGGTATTATATTTTTAAACAGGGCTGCACTGACAGTATTTCCATGTGTAGCATTTGTACAGTGTGATCTGTTCAGCATGGCCTAATGGCAACAGTTTTGCTATTTGTCTTTCTTGTGTCCAGGGATTTTGCCTGGATGCATTATTTATCTATAACTACTTCATTAGTGTGAAGATTCACATGGAGGTGCTATAGAGACCTCCCTTTCGAAAGCTACCATTGATGAGGTGGATGTTGAATATCCTCAGAAGAAAGAGATTCACACTGAGAGAATCTCATCCGTGAGAATATGATGCGAGCGCTCCCTGGGGTCTTTACGCTTGCATGAATAGGAAGGATTAAAGGTTCAGGCTTATAGCCCATTTGTCATGAAATCCTCTAATGATGACAGAAACTGTAGACTTGCCTCATATAGAATATCTATAAAGAGCAGAGTGAAAAGGATATAGTGAGGCAATGGTGCATGACCCTAATTTTAGAAGTATTGAAAGTGGGAGAATTCGAGGAGTTTACGACAGTAACAGAATATTGGGGTTTGGTTTCCCTTCCTCCCACCAGTGCAAAACCCAAGCACTAAAGACTGTGTTTTGAAAAGTCCATATGAGCATCTGGATATTCTCACTCTCCCTCTGGCTCCCCAGCACCCTCTAGGAAATACAAAAACATTAATCTAAAAACCTAAGATAACTCAAAAGCCACAATATGTAATGGGAAAAAGCAAGAGGGCATTGAATGCCCAGCAGCAGCTGGGATGAGGCTGGTGTGAGAACTGTGAAGCTCCTGCCTGTCTGTCTTTGCTGGGATGGGGTTGCAGTGCCAGGGATTATGGGAGCACATGCCAAGGGTGCCCATCTTTTGGCAACCTGGGACCTACTTGAGGCCCTGGCTTGACCCTGATACTGAGCCATGCCAAGGGGGCTCACATGGTCCAGGATTGATATAGTCATGTGCTCTGTTTCATTACAGATGGAAAAAAATGTCGTAAATTATAAATATGCATTTCATATTTCAGCTGGAACTCAATATCTTACAAAATGGAAATTTCCTCTCTTTGTCTAGCTGCAGCCTGGAAGATGGGTCCTGTAAGGAGATGCAGAAGAAAGGTGTAGCCTGATCTTCAGGTGAGAAAATGGGTGTCAGACTCTGGTGCTGCAGCTCTTTTGTGGAAATAGAGGTGTATTCCCTAATTTGAACATTTTGTGATTTAGCCATGAAACTAAGTTCTTTGCATCTTTTTGCTGAACACCTGGAATTTTTCAAAGAGATATCTGTAACTGCCAGGTTTAGTTAGAGGTTTGCAAAACACCAGTGGCAGGCTGGGGTGAGAGAGGGAAAGCAAGGTGTTTCAGGACACAAAGCAGCCCTCCTCTGCCAGGTTGCCTGTTTAAAGTACAAGCTCATATGAGCAAGGATAATCTTTTTCTGTGTGGACTGTGTTGTCCAGCGAGCTGTTACAAATCTGTAATAATCTGTGTATGCTGGCTTGCCAGGCATAGCTTCTTTATACCAAATTTTTCCTTGTGAGATCATAGACGTGTTACGTGTCTGAATCCCAGCACTGCAGCAGTGTTACCTGCTGCCTGTGAGGGAGAAGGGTTCCACAGTGGGGACATCGTCTGCATGCAACTGCTATGTAAGCAAATGTGAACTGTAACTCTGTGAGAATTAGCCTGGTAGGGAAAGAAAAAAACCCCACTAATTTGCCAAGAGGATTAAGCACTACAGTTGAGTTTTGAGGGGGTCATAGGTATTTATCAGGCTATTTACCATGACAGGAGGCATGCCTTACTACATGTGCTCTCATATGACTCATGTGCTCTCAAAAATATTACCCTGCACATATGGAAAATTTTAAGTTCCTTGTTTAAAAATGCATTGAAAGTTCCACAATAGAAAGTGTAAAATACTTGTTCAGTGAGCTACCTGGTAAGGTTTTCACTTCTGTAATTTTTCCTGCTTTTACCCTAACAGCTGTCTTCTTTTTTTCAAACTCAGAATAGGAAATGCCTTCATTAATTTAATTTAGATAGCTTGGTTTCAGTGGTACCCACTGCACTTCACATTTTATAGTTTGCAGTTAGGAAGCAACATCTGGACTTATCCCAGTAAAAATGTGATTTCCTGCTTTTAATACATTTATTGTATTTTCTTATATAAATATTGTTTAATTATAGAAAGGAATCATGTTATTAATCTTCACTATATGTCTAGACTGTTGATTACTTGAGGTATCTAAGCCCAGAGTGTGCTATTAAGATGCATGAAAGCATTGATTTGAGTGGCTTACGGCCATTAGTATGCTCATGACTCTGCAGGAGAAATGGAGCTTAGAGCACAGTCTATCTATCCACCTTGTATTTGACATCACTGCGGATCTAAATCCTTCTGGCTTACCATTGAAATATGGTGCTTGTAGGTTTGATGAATTGAAACACGGCCATTTAGTGAGACAAACACACCAGAAATCAGATTGTTACTTGTATGATTACTTGCTGGTCATGTTTTCCTAAGCAGATGGTCCATGTTATCCATGAGCAAGCAGCTTTTCAAGCAGCTATCCTGCCTGGTTTTAGGGGACTGGATTTGATGCATTTGTAAGGTTTGCTGTGTTATGTAACCCAGTTCGCTGAAGTTTTTTACTTTTTTATAGTTACAGTTGATTAAAGCTGACCGGGCAGGAGACCAGAAAGCCTTTGAGAGGATTAGTGGTTATTAGTGTCATTGGCTCTCCTACTGTAAAAGTGGCTCTGTTCTGAGCGGCTGAGCAGCATCGCCCGGGCACACCTCATCTCTCGGGGCACAGTGGGGAGAGGGGAGCTGCAACCTGCCATTGGCAGAGCCTCGTGCCACCGCTGGCCTCTGCTCCCGGTGTGTGGAAGAGCTCCGTTTGCTGTCAGTAAACACCGAGGAGCCCCTTGGCGGGCGGTGTCGGGGCCGGGCCACCCCCTCCCTGTGCACGACTCACCTGGGTGGCGGCGGAGGCAGGGAAATCACTCAACACTCGGCTCTGTAGCGCTTTGTCTCCCTTTCTTCTCTTGCTGCTTTGTGCGCTGCAGTGGAGAGGCGGCTGGCGCTGAACTTTTTACCTTCAAGGCTAAGTATTTTGTGCGCTGGAGAAAATGGCCATTAAAATGATTTGTGAAATAAATACTATCACTGAGGCAGGTGTTGGACCTGTAAACAGTTAATTGCCAGAGCTCTGCAGACGTCGACTATTTCTTTTGAGACATCTGCCAGCTAATATTATCTGATAGCAGCTCATTCAGTTGATGAATCTGTTATTTTGCAATTTAGCTACCAGAATGTGTGCTGGGTCAATCAGCTTGCAAACCTGTGTTTAGAAGGGTTTCACAATCTGCAGTCATCTGTAGACGTTCAAGGTATAATGCAATTAATAATTTACCATCATCCTGACATGAAAGTAACTTACAGTAGAAAAGTCAAAACATGTCAGTTTTCTATGCCTTTGAGACTCATGCGAACATTGCTTTTAAACAATGGTAAGAGTAATAAAAGCCTGGTTCAACCAAAGGGTCAAAGAACAGCAGAAGATGGGGCACATTGTTAAGAGGAGATTTACCCAAAGCTTATTTGTAGAAACGTGGTGAAATAATATTTGTGTTCAACATCTGTGTTCAGCATTTTTCAGATGGTTCATGCCTGGATAATTATTGCAGAACTTTGCTGCAGCTAAACCAATTGTGCTCTAAAAGACATACATCATACTCAAAAGCTGATCCATAAGTAACTGTGGGAAGAAACAGGGGACTGTGTTTGACACAGACAGGATTCATATCTACTTCTGTATTGGACTGCATTTTGAAATGTTCAAATTAAAACAGCTTTGTCGGCAAAAAACATAACAATACTTGTGAGCTTGTCCATGGAATATTGTTTTCTTCTGTTGATCACATGCAAGTACATCTTAACACCCTCCACAACAATTTCAGCTATGTTTAGTATTTTTGCTTTTTGGTTGAATAAAACATGATTTGTACCTGAGGTGAGTACATTAACTCAACAAGCCTAAAAAGAAACCGTGGAATTTGAATGGGATTTTATATAAAGCAAAAAGAAAAAGAGAAATGGGTTGTTTTGAAAAAGCATTAACATCAAGGAGTCAGTGGTGGAATTGCAATTGAGTCATAATCTCTTAAAAAAGCCCCCGCTAAGGCAGATAACTGATTTGCTCTGTAGTCAGACTGCTCAGGTTACCCCCTTGATGTTTTGGGCTGTGGGGACCCTCCTTCAGGACTTTGTTGCTCTTGGTGGCCACAGCCGTGGGGCCGGGGATGAATAGGATGGAGTGGCAGAAGGGTAAATGTGAGAGCTTTGTGTTTCCAGACAGTTCTTTTGCTTCTAGGAAAGTTAATTAGGAAGTGAAACCTTAAGCAGTTGACAGTGTGCATTGTTGGCTGCTAGTGCTCTGTGACAAATACCACTGAAAGGTACTTCACTTTCTTTTGTAAACAGAAAGGTAAGGAATTTGCACAAAAATGTATTGGTGAAGATCTGCTTTTCATCATGGCCTAACCACATAGTAAACAACAGAAATAACTTGTTTTAATAAAGTATGGTGTTGAAACATTTATCAGCAAGCTCTTTCTCTCCATTTCAAAGGTATGTTTAGGTAAGAGGAACTGTTGCCTTAAAGAAACTCAATCTGAAATTTTGTTATAACATTTTTTTCAGGTCAAGGTCAGGAAACTTAAGGAAAAGTTTGACTTTTGGGCCACCATACAATTACGCCTGAGTTGATTAATACAGTATGCTGAAACAGCCATCTAAGAATTTCGTAGTATTTTAAATGTATCCCAAATAGTAGTTGCTCACATAAAATTATTCTAGTAGTCACATTATAAAAAGCATGACTTCATTTTTATTGTCATTTTTTGCATGTAGCATGCACAGTTCTGAGGCAAGTGTAATAATCCATGTATTTTAATTTCTCTGTATAACAATAAAAAAATTAACATACCTTTCTCTTATAGGCTATGTTCCCTTGAGTGGCATCATTATAAGCCTCTGGAGAATTAATAAAATAGGCTCAAGGACTTCAGAGTTTAAGCCTGTTAAAACAGTTCTGCACAGTACTTCATTTGAACTAGACTTTAGTGGTGTAGTTGTGAAACCAAATGGAGAGTGGTATAGAGGTGGCTTAAACACTATAGATGTCCATTTCAGAATAAAGGTAGCCGCCTTTTGTCCTGCATTTCCAACCTCTGCAGATGGAGAAGCTCTGCACACAGGCTTTCACAGCATCAGCAACACAGAGTAGCACAGCAGAATATTAATTATGTGGAGATTGTACAAGCGTATGGCATTTGTGGAAGTAATATTTGGAACTCAAAAAGCAATCACAACAGATGACTGCTCTGATGGGCTGGTAAACAGGGAGGAGGGAATGGCATTGTATGTCTACAACACATTCATGCAGGCTAGTGCTTAGTCTTATAGAGGGAATGCTGCAAAGGATATTTTCTAAGCAAGATCCAGTCTTTTTGCAGCCTCTTGTTCCCCTGGAGCAGCTGTGGCTGTGGAGAGATCTCCCATCTCTGCAGCTCACTGCGTGTCCATGTTGTCCCCTTGCTTGTGCCCATTAGTGTCAGTCCTTGTGGTAACACCACAGTTTCCTCAGCCAAGCAGGTATTTCATAACAGCTTTCCCTTTTGCCAGTGTTCCCTACAGAAAGGGAGAAATTAGTTTTCTGTTTATACATTCCTGTGAAGTGATGCTCTATCTGGTTTTACAAGGCTGTGTAATGCCATTTAAATTTAGTTCACAGAGTGAGCTATTTTTAAAGGTTTTCAGAGGGTCATTGTAAATATTAAATTATTCAGATGCTTTCACATTTTTCCATAAGAAACTCCCCAAATATTATTAGACTTAGATTTCTTTTGAGTTGTTTTGAAAAATGGAGTAGGAAGATTTTTAGGAGTCCTTAGTACTGGTCTAAATTTCTTCCTATTCCTTCCTAATGTTCTTAAGGATGCAAATCCAACACACCATAAAATTTACAGTGATTTAATAGCAATTATAATAAATATTGTATAGGATAACTATGAGATAACAGTGCTTGAGTAAGGTGAGCTGAGTAAATGCTTGAATAAGCTTATTATTCATCAGAACTGCTCTTCAGGCACTTTAAATAATGCTAGAGCCAGGTGATACAGGGCTGAGTATATGAAATCGGCTTGCCAATGGCCCTTCCTGCTGTATGACTGGAGATGAGCATTGGGAGGGATAGAAGAAGGCTGAAGGACTTCAGGGGCATGGGTCTGCCCCCACCTCTGGGTACATTTGGGTTGGGAAGGAGGATTCCACACTTATCAACTCCATTGTGAGCTCATTCCTCATTTCTTGAGCAGAGAGGAATGTTTATTCAGTTGACACAGTTTCTGGGAAAGAGGCTGGAAGAAGAAACTGCTGCATGACAGTCTTCCTTCTTATCACCTAAAGTGGTGATGTATCTGTGCAACATGTGCAGTGTGTGAAGGGATGAGGAAGGGTGGCCAGCTAGACAAGGGGCAGACCTAGGAAAATGAAGTATTTGAATGCACAGGGGATTATTACCCCATTTCTCTGCATCTACAACAATATTCATCCAAGCTCAGCCTACTAAACCCTAATCAAAATAACCTTTTACTCTTGAGCAGTTGATTAACCCCCAAAGGCTCCATCTTTCAGTGAGTTTACTCAAATTCAGATGGTATGTGTGGAGTATGCAGTGCTGATTTGCTCCAGAGTATATATTAACAGCAGTGTCAGTGGACGGAGGAACCGGAAAGGGCTGGAAGCAAACCATGTGGGTATCTGCCCTGCACTGACAAGGAACACCTGAAAGTGTGAGGCTGCCTCTCTGCTCCCATATGACTTGGTGTGGGAGAAGATTTGGAAGGGTGTGATTAAACCCACATGAGACGCATGCAAGGCAAACTGGAGAACAGTCCCTCATCTGATTTCTTCTGCGGTCTGCTGTTCCCTTCACAACATCAGGCCTGCTTGCTATCCCTTCTGATACAGCACAGCGGGTGTCTCTGTGAATGGATCATTGGCCTTCAGCTGCATCTCCTTATGGAAATTGCTTTGACCTTTATTTTCATTTGTTGGCCCGACTGCTATCCTGTCCCTGAAGCGGAGTGTGGTTACACCTTTCTGCTTAAGCTGGCATATTTAGTTTAAAACTAGAAGAAATAAGAACTTCTCAGCTTTCTAGAAATAACTTTTCTTCTCTTTTTATCACCTACAGAATGCCTAGAGAGTTTCAAACTAATAACAAGATTATGTAAGAGAACAGGAAATAAAAACATACATATATTTTATTTCTGCAGAAACAGCCCCATTGCATTTAGTCTTCCAACACAGTAAATGAGCCCTCTATATACTTTGGCACTACAAAGCATTTCAAAGATACTTCTGGTAAACACCAATACCATATCTATCCCTCTAAATCTCATTTTTCAGAAATGTATACATTGTAGAAGTAGAACAAAAGTCAGCTTCAACACTTTAAGCAATCAGTTTGATTCTGGTCACAGCAATTACTCTTTCTGTCAGCAGGAGAAAAATTTACAATCAGGAAATCAAAGAGTCAAACTTATTCCTGTATAATGCGGCATAAGATGCATGTAAATGGGATCACCCCACTGGAAAACCTGCTTCCTCTCATTTGCCTGAGCAGGGCTGGGTGGCTGCCACCCACTGCACAGAAGCACAGGACGTGCTGGGCCCAGCACGTGGGCAGGAGGAAGGAGCAGGGTTGTGGTCAGGGCTGTGCTGCTGTGTCAAGGCAGGCTCCCACTGTGTCCCCATCCCTCTCTCTGTCCACCCTGTGTCCTGCTGCTGGAGCCAGCCATCCCACACCTGGCCTGACCCACTTCTGCCATCCCAGAGCAATGCAGCAGTTCCAGCTGCATCACACCCCTTTTCCATCATCCCCTTTTCAAGGAACATCCCCCTGTCTTCGTGCCTCCACATCTGTCTTTTTTTCTTTTCAGGAATGAGGCATTGACAGATTTCCCTTTTCCCTTCTTCTCTTCTTCCCCATGGGTTCTTTGGAAATGGCTGGGGAAAACAGTGATCAGCCAATTTATGTGACACTCTCTCAGATAAACAAATGGGAAAATGGGACTTTTGAGGCTTGTCTGGACAGTGTAATTAAAATGATCCTTGTGTGGCAGTTGTAAATTGACCCTTGGCAAATAACCTGGCTGGTCAGATCAGGTTTTGGAAAGAGCTTCATCATTTCTTAACATGGGTGATTCTGCATTTTAGTAATTCTATAACGTTATTCTTTTTCTCTTTGGAGAATTCTAATGGGTTTATTTATAAAAGAACATAGATTTTGAGACATCTACTTCATCTCCTTTCACTGAATCGCCTTCTTCTACAAATAGTTCAGGTTCACAATTCCTTTCCCAGGGAGTTTAAAAAAAAGGGGAAAAAAAAAAGAAAGAAGGAGGAAAGAAAAGGAAAATAGGTCTCATTTCACTCATTACAGTTGACAGGAATCAGTAAACTGGTTCCCAGATCTGGGGACCTTTCCTTTTGGTAATACATAATCCTCTCTGACTACATTCATTTAATGCTTCAAGCCTACTCTGCAGTTCAGTGTGTTCTCAGGTTTCTAGCTCTTCATAGTACATTTTTAACACATAGAAATAATGTCTGAAAGCTAATTACATTAAACAACTTCAAGGTAATTTCAAACATACTAAGGCTTGTAGAAAAATTTATGTCTAACTTTAAAAATAATTTCTGTTAACAATTATCC
Organism: Pomatostomus ruficeps; assembly: GCA_013400735.1. Classification (NCBI taxonomy): domain Eukaryota; kingdom Metazoa; phylum Chordata; class Aves; order Passeriformes; family Timaliidae; genus Pomatostomus; species Pomatostomus ruficeps. Next base: position 20,897 of record VYZT01009917.1, read on the forward strand.
AAAGAATATCATAAATACTTCTGCTCTGCTGAGCAGGATTTTACCTTTAGAAAAATAATGTTACCCTTACCTGTTTTTACCTGTTTTTATCATACCAGCAAAAAAAGAACTGGGTGAGGGTGAGTTCTGGTGTGCACAGTCTCCCTACTTACAGTCACCCATTACAGTCTGACCTTCTCTGAGTATTTATAATCCAAGTGGATGCAATGGATAAAGATGACGGGGATTCAGCACAGCTTTGCAGTAGTTGCTGGGGAAGAGAGGACCTTGTATTCCTTCCTTCCTTCCTTCCTTCCTTCCTTCCTTCCTTCCTTCCTTCCTTCCTTCCTTCC
>VYZT01009917.1:21966-32390 GCA_013400735.1 Pomatostomus ruficeps
CCCCTGCTTCCATGCTGGAGCAGTTTGTCCTTGGAGGACTGCATCCCGTGGACGAGTAAACCCACACCATAGAAGTTCACAGAGAACTGTCTCTCGTGGGAGGGACCCCATGGCAAATGCAGAGATAAAAAATCCTCTCCCTAAGCAGGGGAAGAAGATCTTGGAAATGGACTGACCTGAAACCCCACACCCTGCCCCCTTCACACTGTTGGTGGGAGGGAGGGAGGGTGGGAGGGAAAAGAACGGTGTCTTTTAAAGGTTTAGTTTATTTCTCATATCCTCCTTCTAACTCTGGTGGTAATAAATTTCACTTTGCAACTTAAGTTGAACCTGCTTTGTCCTTGAAGCGTTTTCTCCTGGTTCCTTATCTCAACTCAAGGACCCTTGTGTTAATTCCCTTTTTCTTTTTTTTTTCCCCTCTCCTTCCCTCCTCTGCCCAACTGTGGCAGGGGAGGGAACGAGTGAGCGGCTGCTGTGGGTGCCTGGCAATTAGCCAAGGCCAAACCATGGCAGCAGTACAGGGACACAATCACTGCCCTGGTCCTGCTGGCCACACTCTTTTGCTGCCTGGGAGAAGAAAGAAGAGTCTCACCTCTAGTAGTACAGGGCACCTCTCAAAGGCAGTGGGAAATAGCATTTTTCTCTTCACTGTGTATATTTTGAACTAGTTTTAGGTATATCTGTTCTCAAAATCTGTAACAGCATGATTTTCGACATCTATCTTCTGTTAATTTCATTTCATTTGTGGTTCTTTTTTGTGACATTCAATATTTACCAGTGAGAATGAAGCTTGTTTTCAAACTTAGAGGCCTGTCTGTACATCTTGTCTGAGCAAAGGGATTTTGATATGATAAATGCACCTGACAAGGCTTAATTTGTTGATATATTTCTTGAAATTCATCACTGATGTAGTAGTTAAAAACCCCAACTTGAGATCATGAAGAAATGTGTGGGAAGCATATCTGGACTTACTTAAAACTTGGGAAGAATGTGAGAATTCACATTTATTAAGCCAGAATATAATAAATACACAATGTAAAATACAAGTCCAAGTAGGCCAGATGATAAACGTTTTAATGCAATGCATGCAGCTGCTCCACACTGTTGTTTCCAGTCCTTTTCTGTCTGGTCTATTTACCTCCCCTTAATAGCTGCAGGACATATTTATTGAGACTTAAATTTTCCCTAGTTGTTTGCAGCACAACTTTCTGGTCCAAGGAAAGGCTCATTTCTTTGAACTGTTTTTTCAACAAGAGCAGAAAACAGCAAATACTGAATAAAAAACTACATAAGGACATTGCAAAGCAATTTCACTGGGTTTCTGCTTTCTTGGGAGCTGAAGAGGGGAGAAGGTAAAGAACTGTGTATGGTGTGCGCACGCTGCTTGCCTGCAATGGCTCTGCACCTCTGCAAGGCTTGTGGCGAGCCCCTGGGAATCTGAGGAGTGAGAACCCCACTTGACAGACAAATTTATGTCAGAGGCAAAATAAAACAGTGCGGAGCAATGCAAGAACGTGGAAGGTAAAGTCACATGGTGGCTGAACTGTGTTTGGCTTCAGCAGTGGTTGTTCCTGTCCTGTACAGGGTGATTGGGCCCCAGGTTACAGATGTTTCAGAAAACAAAGCCAGTCATTGAGGGAGCGTATGTTCTATATTAAAGTTGTTCTGGAGCCTCTCTCACCCAGGCATATGAAGACAATTTTTGTGTATGAGGCAGCAGGTGAACAACCCTGCTTATTCAGCAACACAGAAATAAGAGTAATACGACAGAAGCAGTGAAACTTTTGTAGATTTTTTTTTCTAAATAAAATAAAAAGAACCTCTCCTGGAAAAAAATGTATAGATTTTTTAGTTGTCCTCTATGTCAGTTGCAAAACCTGAGACAAGTGGGCACTATGACAACTTCTTTTGTAGCAGCAAAACAAAGGTGTGTGTTGTGGGAACCTCTGACCAGCCCTAAGATGGTTAGGCACCATACTGTGCCTGGGAAAATGCACTATATGTTAATTTTTACAGTAAGGACAACACCACCACGCTGCATTTTGCATAGCATGCTATGCTTTGTTTTAATAACACTAGGCAACTCCCATACCAGGAAAAACATCCTCTTTGTAAAACCAGGGGACCCAAATATTGACCAGTAAAAGTAAAATGCTCTCTGTGAAGTGCAGAGTGTAAGGGAATGAGCCTAAAAACACTGGCCTCAGTGGAGGATGGAGAGGGAATATGATAAGACACTGGACTTAAGTAGGGGTCAGGGCACAGGCATGCAGAGCTTTGAACGTGAAAATGGAAAGTGCTGAAGTAAAGTGATATCCCTCAGGTGAGAATATCTGCAGTTCAGCAGAAATTTCGGCTGTCTGTGGCCATTGTGCCCCTGTCACAGGCTCAGAGGCCGTGAGTGAACCAATGAACTTGAGGGAGCAGTCCCAGCTACTGCCTGGGTGAAGCTGTGTTTCTGATATGCTGATGGCAGCAAGGCACAAGTATTTTGGGCATGTTCTTATAGCAATCCAAGCTGTAAAGCACACAGCTGTGGCTGTTATACTTCCAGCTCATGTTGGTATGAGTTTCTGCATTGCAGCCCTCCCTTCGCAAGCCACAGGGACCAGGATGCATATTCCAAGCTGGCTTCCCAATGTGTGAAATTCTTAAGCAGATGGTCTTACTCAGCATGACATCTTCAAATCCTCAATTTTCTGTTAGAGGTAATTTTTTCATAGGTGTGTTTATTGCATGGAACAAAGGCACAGATCATATTCACATGGTTTCAGGAATGTTTTCACAAGTTTTGGCAACAACTTTTGATCTAGTGACTGTGTGGCATAACACATGATTGAGCTTGTTGGCTATGGGAACACATGGTGAGACAATTTTGTGGCTAAAATGCTTTAACCTGCGTATATGTGTCACGGGATGGACCTGCTAGGTGTACTTTACAAGGGAGAGGGATTTAGATTAACCACTCCCCAGTGGTACTGATAGGACTTTTGTGATGTACTTTCCTGGGGGCAAGTAGAGCCTTTGCCCCATGAATCCTTTTATTGGACAGACTTGAACAAGCAGATCAAATTCTGGAGATTCTTTTGAGCAGCCACTATCCTCTACAATCACTGGATTCATAAACTTATTTCAGACCATTGATGTGTCTCATACATTTCTGAGTTGAGTGTAAACTAGAAAATATGCAATTTCATGGCTTTTGGAGGGCTGGGTATGGATTCTTACATATAGCATCATCTCCTGTTTATTTTTATGGAAGAGGATAAGAGGGAAATGCTAAGGACAGGATGGAACATTTATTTTCTTGAAAATGAAACATCCATAACAGAGAGGATCATCATAGACCATTTCAGGTTAGTATGGTGTCAATGCTGTCTGCCATCTTTATGTACATACATTCCCTCATTCCACTTCAGATTTATGGTTTTGTAATCCACATGCTCACTTGCAAGGTTATGATGACCCATAAAACACATCTGTATTGTCTCATGTATTTTTCAAACTCTCTGTCTTCTGCTCTGTCTCTGGTTCCTTTCATCGATGCAGAAAATGAGAAAGGAAGACATTTTTATCACCTGGTTTGTTTATTCATTCACATAACAATTGAATTATTTGAATAGGACAGCTCAAAATTGTAACCCTAATCAAATGACCTTATTAAAAAAAAAAACCACACACACAAAAAAACCAAATGGAAAAACCCCAACAACCTTAATGAAAGTCTGTTAAGAAGCAGCTGAGTACAGCTTGGACCAAGGAGAAGACACAGGCTGCTGTCATTCCTGCAGCATTCAAAGATGTCCATCACACTGCAGGATGGGGGAAGCAAACCTGGTTTTTTGAGCTGATACTTAGGTATTCATAGGGACTTTGCTTAGATTGGCAGCAACACTTAAACGAAAAGTTTTGTGAAGAAATAGACACTAAAGATAATGTTATTCCTGTTGTTTCCATGGCAATGGACATACTTGATGGACTATATCCATCATGTGTGCTCTGTAACCATCTGGTTCCACGGTCCTCATTTAAGACACTCTAAGAACGAAATGTAGGTAAACTTTAATCAGGTTTATAATTACTGTTGTCCTTACAGAAACTATTTAACATGATTTTTCAGCTGCCTCAGCATAAGGCCCAAAGGTCTTTTTAGGGTTTTATTGCCACTTTTAAGGAATAGTTTAAGAATTGTTATTGTACTTTAGCTACAGATGCCACTGTTTCTTCTTGGTTTCTGAAACTGTGTTATAATGACATCACATTAAGATTTTTTTTCCAGGCTCCAAAAAGGTCACAGTTATTTTTTCCAAATGGCTCTGTCAAACATAAAAATTAACCATACTTTGAGCTGGATTTTCTGTATTTGTAATGTATGTTTATGTTAGAGTTTCTGTCAAAACAGGCATTAAAGATAAATGTAGCTAATTAAAAGAACATTTGCTTAGAGCTCCTGGTAATAGATACCTCATTGTGGGGTCCTGAGGTAAAACTTACTTTCACAATTGATTCAGTTTATGGGATTGTGTTTGAACATCATAGAAGGCTATTTCAATTTTCCAAATTGTGCATATTAGCCTGAGAACAATCAAGTCAAGTCTATAAGTAAATTGCAGAAGAGAAGTCCGGGTGTACTTGCTAACTATGTAAAATGTTCTTGTTGGCTCTACTTCCTACACTTCATCATTTCGAATAATGCTTCCCAGCAGTAAGTGAAAACTGGTTTTACAGAAGGGAAAAAGCCTGTCTGGCACTGGATGAGTCAATAAGTTGCGCACTGTAGCATAAGATAAAGAAAAAAATTTAAAAAGATCCCATATCAAATTAGGTAATTGTTTCTTTTTATCTTACTTTATTTTACCAAACAGCTGTGCTCACAACATTAATTTCATTGCACATGACATCTGTGTTATCCTAGGGACTCCTATGCTGGGGAAAAGGTCAATGCCAACTGCTATTGCTTCAAGTTTCCATAAACTTTCAATGGCCAATAATATTTTGTGCTTTATAAAAAGAAAGTGAAATAATAATGTATTTCTGTAGCACCTTTCATGTTAAGGGATTTCAAAGAAAAATACAAACTTTAGGCCCAATCCTTTAGTTACATAAACAAAACACCCATTGATTTCAACAAACTTATGCCAGAGTAAAGAGGGCAGAGGAAAGGTGTCAGGATTTGGCTCTATGTACTGCAAGCAGCAATCACTTCATCCACTAATAAAGTTCAGTCACTTTTTGGATGAGACTTGGCAGTTGTTTAACATGAGTAGTCTTGAGCTGACTCAGTTTAAATGGAAGGATAAACAAGAAAAATAGGTCTCTAATTAAGATTTCAGATTTCACTGGAACAAACTTTGAAAAATTGTAAGGATTGGTTAGGAGAGACAGCTGGGGCTGGGGCTGAGCTGGATCTTCAAAGTGGAAAAGGTTTGGAAATTCTTCAGGTCAAAGATGTCAAGGAATACATGAAAGTGCCATGCGGAAAATTACATAGGGATGTGTTTCAAACGTGGCAGAGGGAACTACTGCCTCAGAAAGAACATTGGGAATAAGCAGGGAACCTATAGGATCTGAAGAAAAGGACTGCTCTAGAGGAAATCCTTGTTGCAAAAGTCAAAACCAGTGAGAATAATGTGAGAACTCTCTAATGTGTCATAAATCGTCTGCCCATGTGTTCAGGAGGGATGACAATATTGGTCATGAGCACAAATGGGAAGGGATCATTGGGAATGTGGCATCCAAGTACAAATTTCAGCTTGAAGGTTCATCCTGAGTGGGACATATCACCTGTCTCCATCCCAAGAGACTGAAAGATGTGCTGTTAAGAACTGCAAGCTTCATAGCAACTTTGGGTGGAGCAAACTTGTCAGTACAGACAGGAGAGTGGCAAGGGAAACAGCTGTACTTAAGTATAGGAAAAGGCATGTAGGCAGCTGTGGACATAAAAGTCTGACCTAAACAGTGTGTAAGGCACTACAGCAAGCTTTGAAAGAGATCCTGCAGGAGCACTAGGAGATAAACTGAGCATAGAAAATGACAAATAATAGTTTAACAGATGTAGATCCCACTGAACTGTTACATTTTCCACAAAAATAATGCATAAAACATAATCGATCAAGATTTTAGGAAAACATTATTTAAAAACAAATGGGCAACCTTTACTTGTCATAATGAGAGGAATCAGGGGTGGTATTGTAAAGTAGAAGACATGAATGTGGACAGCAGCAATTGGTGTAAAGGAAAGGGATGAAACCAGACTGGTAACTAATATCGATTTTTTTAAATACTTACTCAGTGACTTGATGCAAATATGAATAGGGTCCTCACAAAATGTACTAATATGCAGGGTTTAGAGGCATTGCCAATACACATCTTTGGGAGAGACTGAACTCTGAGAGCCCAAATGGGAACAGAAGGAAATATAGTAATAAAAACAATGCTAAAAAGTCTGCTAGAAGCTCATCTGTTCATAAAATAATTTTTTTTTGTTGATCAAGGTTTGACTAAGAGCCATCAATGTGATGTAACCATGAAAAGACAAATGCAGTTCCAGAATTTGTCTGTCAAATTACTGCCAGTGTGGACAAAAAATACTAGCATCACCCTACAGGGCTTTGGCTAGACCTCTTCTCAACTTCTGTGTTTAGAAAAACCATTTGAGAACCTAGCAGATGCAGACAAGGTCCCATGCAGGTTCAAAACAAGTGTCTTGTCCCTGTGAGAGGACGGAAGAGATGATCTTGGTCAGATGGGCGAAATGAAGATAAGGGGGAGTGCACAAGGGAAAGCAGCAGGGAGAAATGGCTTTTAAATTAAATTAAAGTATTTTCACATGTATGGTGGTGTAAACTGAGAAAAAACAAGTTTCAATTTGAAACTAGAAGGCAACTCTTCATTCTTAGAGCAAGTGCATTTTGAAATATTCTCCAGTTGAGTAACAGAGGTCAAAACACAACAACTTTTGTGTTGGAGTGTATGAAAGAAATTATACAATGTGTTTGCTTGCAGTAACAGGGGAATTGACTTCAGGGCCCAGAAAGTTCCTCGGAGCCCTGTGTTCTGATATCTTCTGTAGCAAACACTCTTGCTGTGTAAGAGATTTGAACAGAAATTTAGTGCAGTCCTGTTGAAATTGAAGTGGGAATTTAAGTTCCCCAAGAGTAATTAGCCTTGCTGTGTGTGGTGAGGACGTGGAAGAGGCATTTAATGACTGTGAATATCAGTAGGTCTTTAAGTGGTGGAAGAGATTATAAATTACTGGGATAGTCATATAATAATACTCACTGAAGTTCCAGGGATATGTCCTTTTGAATAGCAGCTATTAACGCAGTGTTGAGATACTGGTTTAGCATTTACTTAGGTGACAATTGCTGTGTCTGACTGTCCCTGGCCATCCCAGATGTAGAAGAAACAAGATAATGCAGCTTGTCTTTCAATTAGCAATTGCAATGTCCTGTTTTGGGGGATAGCTTTGAATGCAGACAATACTATAAAAAGAATCCACTTGTAATAATCAAAGGGACACGCAACAACACAGCTTTCATGCAACAGGATACCAAATATAGCAAAGAGGGGAAATCAACCTCTGTTTCCCTAAATACAGCCACATTTTTCAGCAAAATGAATCAATTAAATTGGAGAGTGTTCTTAATCTGTTGCCTTAACATCTCAATTTTAACATGCAACTTAAAATGAGATCAGGGAGAGGTATCTTGAATGTAGGCAGAAGTTTTTGCCAGCACCAATACTGCCTGGCTTATGAAAATTGTTGAGGGTTGTTGTCTAACAATATTATCACATGAAGCAGCATAGAGTGATAGCGCTTTTTTCTGAACGACTTAAAGACATTAAGAATTAATTATGTTAGAGGCATACCATTAATTGCGGTGTAATTTTCACCATGTGTGAAACTGCACATTTTGTCACAGTGCAATTATAGGAAATGTTTTTCCAAGATGTCTCTCTGGCTGTATATACATTGTGGTTGCTCTAATTATTTTCCCCGGTGATAATGTACAGCATTCCCAGCATCCTGTCTTGTAAACAATTCACTGATAGACAGGATGCATAGAGAGTAGTGTAGTGTAGTTTTCTCTTAATTTTATACTTTGTTGAGAAATAAATTTGAAAAAGTTGTGCAGTCTGTGCACGTGTATTAGTCTCTGCCTTTTTATTTATATTAGACACATGTCCAGTACTTTGTTTCCAGTGCTGTGATGCTCTAAGTCCCTGAGGACACTAAAATAGCTGAGTGAAATTAACACTGAAAAAATATATAATAATGTGCCTCAAAATGACCACTGCTATTTGAAGTATGCTGTGCAGCGTGGTTCTGCTCTGAATTTTCACCCACATTGTATATGTGGATGCAATAATGATGGGCATGCAATTAGTCAGCAATTGGCAGACGCTGCACAAGTCACCACTCTACACTTAATCTCTTCCTGGAATCATGGGAGAATAATATTTGCATTGGCTTATAACCAAAAATCCTCTTAAATACAACTTGATTTTGTATATTTTACCCAATTGTATAATTGTATGGACAAAATTTGTATATATTAAATGACATACACTACATGAAATTTTCTCAAATATAGTATTAGCTATTTGAAAAACAATTTCTCCAGAAATATGGTAACATAATGTGGCCAGCACACCTGTCTGGCTGAATAGAAAAACTGCAAAAACGAAATAAAAAATTATCTGACTCTCCTTTTACTTCCACCTGACTAATCAATAGAGATTTCACTGATGTTGTTATTCTTAGATTATTATGTTTAACATAAATTGGAGAAAGATCCTGTCTGTTATCCTGTCAAGGTAAGAGTAGTTTTTTACTGGTGCACCTAACTTCCACCCCACCTCCCCCCTAAAAAAACCCCAAACACTCCAAGACCCTATACATAAAACATTTAATGTGGTGCACCACGTTTTTTAAAATATTATTTTGGAAAAGCTATAAGATTAAGAATTGATAGCTATATTGTTGTATCACTGAAAAATGAGACTTTGAATTTTAGTATAGCTACAGTTTGAACAAAATCTTCACACTAAAGCTTTGAAATAAGAGGTTGGTATCACATGCATTAGGTTAGACCCACAGACTGAACCCACTGGGAGTTTAAATTCTGATCACACCGCTGTGGTAAGCATCAGATAAGTCAGAATTAGTAGTTTTGTTTGTCAGCATCCAGACACCATCAAGGGCAGCAGTTCATAGTTGTTCATAAAGTCATATAATTTATTTTTTTTATTTAGAAGTCTTAGTTTCTGATATTAAAAGGGTAAACTGACACATTATCAGGTCGTAAGAGCATAACTTCAAGCCACTCTCTAGGAAGGAGTCTAAATGTAAATAGAGCTAGGAAGGAGGAGATTTAAACTAAGCTTTAGAAATATTCCTAATTTTGAGCTCTTTGGAGTTTTTTCCCCAGGAAAAAAAAAGAGAAGTGATGAGTCCTTTAGTCTTTTAAAGTTATTCTACATGAGACATTAGAAAGTACAAGAAATAATCTTCCACTGGCAAGTAAAGGGCAAGGTGACGTTTTAGTTTCTAATGACTAATTCTATTATTTTAAGCTGTTTTGCTACCCAAAAGGTACAAAAGACAGCAATCATAAATAGCTACAAGAAAACGATACAGGTCTTGTTTTATTTAATTGTTTTATTTCATTTCATTCTCTAATTGATAGCAAAAAAAAAAATTTAAAATGTTGGTTTAGTGCTTTATTCATGAAGGACTTCCTGATGATGAGTTTTGTGAAGATCATCCCCTATGTTACAGAGACAGATGTTTTCTGTGGCCCTGATTCAATAAAGCAATTCCCTTCAGGAAAGCAGTTAAACCAGAGAATACCTCAACAACCTGCAGATGAGAACATGACAATTTTTCAGTACTGAAAAGATCTAAAAACATATGCTTTAATGTGGCATCTTTGACTGACAGACAGCTTCCCTCAGATTATCCAGGGAGGAACTGAAACTAGGTTATCTGGGGGCCTGACTGAATGTATGTGCTTTCATAGATCTGATTTTTCTGTTACCTATAAACTGTTCTGAGTATCAGACTAACTTCAGGTTAGATTATTCCAAGTGTGGCAATTATTTCTCCTCATCCAGTTCTAAATCTCCAGCTTGTGTCCTTTCTGAGATAGTAGATCGTTGTCCAAGCGACACATGATGTCAGAGTTTCTTACTTTGTGTTGGCCCTATGAGTCCAAACTCAAGAACTAGAGGACAACACACACTTCTGAGCATCATGATTGTGACTCCAGAACCTGTATATGGATCTATACGTACATCTATCTAACTTTTACAAAAAGGCTTATCAATTTCTTTTTTTGCAGCTCTGAAACTTTTGGTAGAGTTGCCACAGGTATGGGAGGATTTCGCCTTCCCATTCCAGTCAAGTGAAGTCCCAGGTG
>VYZT01009918.1:0-12719 GCA_013400735.1 Pomatostomus ruficeps
GAAACACGTCAATCTGAAAGTGATTACTGCAGAACAAGGCTTCTCAAAGTTTTCAAAAAAAGCAACCATCTGCCTCATTCCTTTCCATGACATCCTTCACAGGTCTAATACCACAGAGCACTGGGACAAGAACCAACTGAAATTACAGAACACAGGTGTTTATGCTTTGCCTTGAAGGAAGTGAGCAGATACCAACAATTAAAGTTAGTTAGCAGTGCTGGGAGTAACATTTACATCTAATAATTGCAATCTGTTCTCACAGTCCCATTTCTAACCCTCAGCAGAAGAGAGAAGGGTCTGACTGCTGTCATCTAAAACTGCCACCACAGGGGCACATTCCAAGAGGCAAGGGAGACTGTCACCAACAGTCTTCCTGTCCACTGCAAGGCTGGACATTCATCAAGATGGTACTAAATAGTTACACAATAACTCAGTAACCTCAGCCTGTATCCTTCATTCTGAATGAAGTTTGGCTGAGGTTATCCAGAAAAGGGCAAGACATTCCCTGCCTCAGAACCTAATCACTATTTGAATTTCTATACCCTTTGAATATTGTTAATTTAAAAGCCAAGAATTGACATTGCCTAGCAATGCTCCAAGAATATCTCTGAAAAATGGCATATTAAGATATGGAACTACATTTTTTTCAACTACAGAGCAGATAAAATGTACTCCTACTAATGTCAAATGGAGAGCTCTATATCCACACTTTTCTGAGTTTTGAAGTTTTCCTTGCTATGTAACAGTGAGTGTATCTGGAAGAGGATGCATGGGCTACACACACTCTCCCACAAATAAAACCAACTGATCTCTGAACAAACAAAACCACCACACACAAAGTTCCACAAAGTTCTTCATTAGTGTTATCTGAACAGGCTGACTGTGACACACCAAAAACATGACCAGAAGCTAAGAGAAGGAGCATGAGGAAAGTAAAGGGCACTCTGTCTCACTGCTGTTCTCCTGAATCTGGGCTATTAAACTTAGGACATCTGTCAAGAGTTACAGGGAAGTCATAGAAATGTGCTACCAAAACTGTCCTAATAAGTAGGACACCTTTTGCTCCTAGGTGACCTTCAGCAACAATCGAAGATGGCAATAGAGTATTACCCACATCTCCTAAGGAGTGTCAGGAAATGCCTATCACACCATTATACTCCCTCAGAGGGTGTGTGTGGTGGGGGGGAATCAATGCCTATAGCCTGCTTATCACACCTGCCAGTTGTCATTCACAAGATTAAATACTGGCACAATTTTTAATATCTGTGTTGTGCTCTTCAGTTTTCCCTGATATTCAAGCATTGCCCTTGTTTGGGTGGGCAAGCCCTACACATAACTTCTCCAAATTCCTCCTGCAGGGAATATTCACAGCCTGCACCATGTTCCATTTCAGGTTCAGAAGATGAGCTGAGGAACCAGTGCTGACAGAAATCCTCTGAAGGCCAAAGGCAGAATCAACTCCAGTCTCACCCTCAGAAAGGCTGAAGCCTCTGCAGGCAGGGCTCCATGACAATACTCAATCAGTAACAGAAATGCAGGAATTGCAATATCCACCTCTCCTTCCCAGGCTTTACTCAGCAGAAGCAAGCGGAACATGCAATTAAATCAAAGAGGAGTCCTCCTTCTCAGCTGAAACATCCACGAGCTGCAGCATTTTAGGCAAAACCCTTTCCTTCTCCTCTTTGCTTGAATGGGTTCTGCAGCACTGAAAAGCTGTTCTGCCAGCACGGGGCAGATGGGTTAAGCAGCCTAAAATGTGATTGCTCCTTAAAAGAAGGAGTCACCTTCTGCACAATGGTTGACAGATTGGGTTTACCTCCAAGGCATTGTCCCAGAGCATGCTGGTCTCTTCCCAAAACAAGTGCTGCTTTGGGGTAGAAGCTTGAAGAGGAAGGGGGGTTGACTGGTTGGTTTTAAGCTTTACAGCAAAATGCAATATGTTCCAAAAACTTCCTTTTCTAGTAAATCCCAGGAAAAAAAAATTGGTTTTTCTCTCAAAATGTAACATTTGCCTGCATTATAGCTAGGCCTGACAGGAGTTTCACTACACAATGGCAAAATTTAACAGCCTAGATGAAAAGTTTAAAACAAGTCTTTAACAGAAAATGTAACACTGTAGCAACAGTTTTGACAAGTTTAGGCAAGGGAACAAAATTAAGGATCAGATACTCATTTATCTTTCACATTTTAGGAACCAATTCAGAAGAATGAGACTAACCTTGAACTGCCAACATACCTCTCTTACTCAGGATCTCAACTTCCATTTAATACAGTTTCTTTGTTTTTCCCTAATGCCCTTCGTCATCTTTAGTCTTGCAACTCTATGGAACATAAAATGCTGAAGGAAAGGGGGAAAATTGCGAAAAATAACTCCTCCCAAACACCTGCTTCATCTGAACTAAGACTATGACCTATGTAAATTTGAGCAGCCATCACTTACCAAATAAACACAAGGCAAAAGATAATTTGTTTAATTTCTTTTAAAAAATGCAAAAAACAGAGACACTCTGAAGATGCAGGCAAATAAACTGAAACACAAAGTTACACAGTGGGGATTCTGTGAACATAGACAACTTTCTTCTTACAGACTTTGCACACTCCCAACACTATGCCATACTAACGAGCAACTACAAACTATGTTATACTCCCCAAAAATCAACTTATGGGTTGACTTTGCAATTTATCATGTTCAACTTAGAAAGTGCACCTTCACTCTAATACAGACAAAAAAAGAATATTACTTGTCTGAGTGAGCCAATGAAAAATGAATGCTGGCTCACCAGTCTCATTCTCCATCCACTTACTGGTCTTTATGGATTCACACAGAGCAGTCTTCAAGGTTCTCTATAAAAACTCTATCAGTTGGTTAAGTAACAACCTGGGATAAGCAAAGTTGGTAACACCTGCATCTGTGATCATTTATACAAAGCTTAACTCTGTCTCTTCCACACTCATCTGCCTTGCTACTTATTCCAAGCCTCAAATTGCTTGAAATAAGCAGATGCTTTATTCAGCAAGGATCAATGGATGTTGTCCTCCAAAAGGGCTGGATACTGAGGAAAAGCAAAGAAAACACACCAAAATTAACTTCTTTTCAACATAAACTTTCTAAGATGCTATAATTTATGCTAAAGACTTTATTCTACAGTTGCATGCTTTGCCCAAAGAGGACAGCAAAATAGTATTTAATTAAAATACAGAAATCCAAGTTTTTAAATAACACCTTTTTTCCCCAGCATGTGCAGAAAAATCTAAATGCCTTTCAAATATCAAAAGGCCTAAGAATGAGTAAATCTCCCCTGCCATGATGCAAGCTTCTGCCCACCTGACTTTACATTAGGAAACTGGTTTTTTAAAAAGCTGTATTTAAAAGAAAACAATTCATTGGTTTTGTTCAAGCTTCTAGAAGAACTGAACTGATAAGAGGCTAAATCTAGGAAGTTCTAGCTCAAAAGATAGTTGTCACTGATAGAGAACAGAAGTGCTTATACAGCCAAAAGAGTGACATTGCCTGAATTATTAGCCAAGGCTCTTTCAAAACATTCAGTGATATTTCTACAGTGCTCATTACTACAGCACCTGAAAATAGAGGAGGACTATGAAACACCTGCAGTGAAACTACAGATTTCCCAAGAGCACTTCAAACTAACAAGGGTAAAGAAGAAGGTCTGTACCATCTATAAACACTCTCTCCATATACTATACACTGCTGCATACTGCCTATACTCTCACTTCTTTGGAAACTCAGAGCTGAAGCCCAGATCTAAGTTCACAGTTCAGAAAGTCTGATCTTACACTTTTAGCTTTGCAAATTAACAGAAGCATTTTCAGACCTGGAGTAAGTTTTTGACTTATTTTAGTAGACGTACTGATCACTTACGGTGCAAATGACATGGAAAAAGAAGAGTGTATGGTGTCAGGACTGCTTAACTCAAGAAAAACACATTCTGAATGAAACAGAAGAAGAAATGTAAGGATTTGACACCAAAAATCTACCTGCTTCCTCTGTCCTGCCCAAAAGAAGAAAAATTAATATCAATATTTTGAAGACTAATGAGAAGTTCAGAGTCCTCTTGACTCACTCCAGAAGCAGTAATCCTAAAATAACTTTCCTCAAATTAAAGCCATGAAAAAAAAAAATTAAAAGGCTTGTGTAACAGGAGAAAATATGTTCCTGAAAGAAATACAATAGCTTTGTTTCTATGCTAAACAAAGCTGGTGTTAAAAGAAAATATTTGAACCCAATTAGAACAGCAGAATATGGGACAAAGAAAAGCTGGATTTCTGGGAGTGAATCGTCCCTCTCATATGTCAGTAGGATCCTGGAGGTCTAGAAGGTGTGGGGAGGGACAGGTACTGCTCAGCTGTGTGTCTGTGGCTGTTAAACAGGCTCTTGGCAAATGTGAAATGACAAGACAGTGCAAACAGCGGCACAAAATTTTATAAATTACTGGACGTGCCTTTCACCATTTCCAAACAGGGACAAATCCTATAAATTTCATTCAAGTCATTTAGCATACCACTGCGATAAAAGCTTGTAAGAGCCAAGGCCAAGCTTTTCAAAACCTGAGGACTGTGTGACTGTGAGCAAACTACACAAAGTACACTGGCCCGCAAATTTCCTCAAAGCAGCTTACTCAGGATAAGGGGCCATGTGCAGGCTCTTACACGGCAGGAGAAGGAAGGTGGCTCATTCCTCTTCCACTGGAGTTACTTCCAATTCACTAAAGACTCGAGAGCAGAAAGGAAAGTTGTTTGCTTACCTATAACCTAACATGACGTGCTAGCAAAGACTGAAGATTGCTGGAAATTTCAATGGGCTTTAGGTCCCTGGCTCTCTTAATTTCCTTTTACAACAATGTGGGATCTCAGCATTGCAGTAAACGTGCAGCAGGTTGTCTTGAGTGCCATAACTCACATCAGCTCACTGTCAGCAGAAGCAGCACCCTTATTCCCCTGACCACTCAGATCATTCCTAGCTCTAAATGAATAGAAATATTGTTTTTAACCCAGTCAAAATAGATTAAACCTTTGATTCAGTATGTGATCATATGTCAATTCAGTTTTACAATCATCACCCAATAAACACTACACAGTAGAAATAAAAAGTCTTAATTTAAGAAAGGATTAAATTAATTAGATTCTTTGGCAAATCTTTTGTATTGTTGACTTGTACAATATTAACATTATAATAACCTTAAAAAATAGCAGAGATGCTGCATGCCTCAATCCCAGTTAAGAAGTGTCAAAGGAAAGAGGAGATCTGCACATCCATCCCTTCTGTGGAAGGCATCGACTCTCCTCAGAGGTATCATCTCTCCAAGTGAAAAAATCTATTAGTTCATTAACTTTCCAGCTTGGATGACCTGAATTCAGAAAGCTTCCCTGAACCACAAATAGCCCATTCCTTGCCTATTCAACACTGAAGGCTAATCCCACAAGAATTATTTCTGGTTTTTTTCAATTAACCTACAAGTAACTCAGTATTTTACAATTGTTCAAAAATCAACACTATTTAAAGAGGAAATCTGTGAAATACACACCAGCTTATACAGATTGCAGACATATTTCCTGTAGTCATTTCAAAACAAGGAACACAATGAATGATGAGGGGGATGAAGGAACAAAGGGAGATGGTGGGGCTGAAGGGCCTTCAGAGGTTTTGGGGGCTTGATGACAACTCCTCCTCCATGATAACAACAGCAGAACAATTTGAGAACTTGCACAGGAATTGAAAGATAAAATTTTATGGTAAACAGAGGCGCACACAGGATAATTCTTTTTTCACCTCAGCTTACTGCAGGTAGGAGAAGGAAGATACAACTAAAATCTCTTACAAATTTACAGATAATCAATATCCCTGTGTCCTGACAATAACCTCTCTGGGGAATTTTTGTACCACAGGATCCATACACGATGATCAGATGCACAGAGCAGCAGTGCCTGGAAGACTTAAGACTAACACTGAAATGACTGCAAAAGAAAAAAAATCCACAGTGATACAGAAAATTAAATCCATGTATATAGTATTAAAAAACCAGGTCCACTCAGATGCTATCAACACTTAAACATTTTACTTCCACACTAGTTTTGTTTTAATCTCAATAATGATTTTTCACATACAAAATGTAGGAAACAGACATGCATGGCCTATGCTCAGATCACATGCAGTCTAAGAAATTAATGTTATGAATTTATTATATAAGCTTGTCCAATTTTACATCATTCACATGTATAATTTAAGTTACTGCCTTAATTTCTGTTTACTGTCATTAGCATTAAACAAAAATTGGCATTTCCACAAATGCACCTCATTCATAACTATAAACCAATAAAGCAAGTTATCTGCTCACCTTTAGCATAGTATTATACCTTATTTAAACTACAAGCGAGACAGTTTCAGCCCTCAAACACTGATTTTATACACAGCTAATTAAAGAATTGAGGCCACTCCACTGCAAACACCATCCAAACATGAATGTTTAATACTGTCTTGTCCCCCTTGCAGTACTCAGGTATTGAGTGCACTTTTTACCTTTCCTAAAATGCTAAAAAAGGCAGTATGGAAGTTCTTTTGTTAAGCCATCTAACAGTATTCACTTATGCTGAGATGCCAGTACTTGCACCTTCAGAAAAGAAACATTAGTCATTTAAAAAAATTCTACTGGCTTTAACTGACCTTCAGAAAAATAAAATAATCATGTGATTAAAAGTATGTTTGGCCGTGCTGTAGTTTTCTACAAGGCTGCTTTCCTGCTCTGTTTCCACAAAGCCTGACTCAGAATGAAAGGCGAGATCTTACTTCTCAAGAGCTGGTTTTCCACTTGTACAGCTACTAGAAATCAAAGATAAGATCCAGTGAGCATATGTACAAGGTCAAGAACCTATTTTAGACTGTAACACAATCACTGTGTTTTATGAATGGACTCAATCAAACTATCTTAAGAAAAATCTGTCCCAGTCTATCACAAAATGTTTTCACCACATACAGTGACAGTGACACTGCACATCAGTTGTGGTGATGAAAATTTAAAAGCACCTGCTCTAGGACTACCTGCCCTACAGATCAAAGCCTAAGACTTCAGAATACCTGCTTGAAAATCTGAAAAACAGGGTCATTTATGCTGTGTGTACCTGTCCAGAACAGATTAAAATGAAAATTTTGACAAATTTTTCTACCTTTTATAGAAAAAATTCTATTTCTATGTTACCTACTATTACAATTATTCATGTAGAATATCAGCAATTCTTCATCAGTTTTATAGCTACTCTTGTAAAGTTCTTTTATCTACCATTACCAGGGAAAAATAGTAATTCCTGTTTAATAATGCATTACTATACAACTCAAGTGAAGGGATTTAGGGGGAAACTTAATGAAGCCACTTGAAAAAGCTCAGATTGAATTAGCCAGTATAAAAATCCTAGCAGAACACTTCAGCTTTAGCCTTGGCCTGTGCAAAATCAAGCAAATTTCAAATACAGCAAGATCCATAAATGGCAGTGCTCCTTGTGCCATGAAGAGGCACTGGCTCAGAACTCTAGACCAACTCAAATGACGATTGCTCAGAACCTAAGACCCAGTTAACAAGGAAAAATAAGAAAATTTGCAACTGAAACTTGAACATTTACAGAACTGAGGAAGGATAATGAGATTAGGTGAGGCAAAAACTAAATAATATGCACAGTATGCTACAAAAAAACCAACCAACCAAAAATCCACTTACAACTACTCAAGACTACCCTGGAATTAGGGCTATCACCTCTTAAAAATTCTAAATGTATTATTAGGACATTTAGTTTGCTCACAGCATTTCATTACAGAAAAAAAGAATTGTGACAACTGTAAGGCCTTTGTAAGATTAACTGTCCAGTAAATAGCAAGTATTTCCATATTTTTCTTAATTAGCACAACCCCCCCCCCTTCCTTTGAATAAGATAAACAGTGGTTTAGTTTTTTGGTCTGTTTTATTTCTCGTTTTTAAGCCTGCCAAGATCTCAGTTGTGAATATGAACTTATGACTGTAAACACGACATGGGTTAAGCTAAGATGCTTCCATAAATATGTCTGAGAATATAAAGTGA
The DNA here is from genome assembly GCA_013400735.1 of Pomatostomus ruficeps. Taxonomy (NCBI): domain Eukaryota; kingdom Metazoa; phylum Chordata; class Aves; order Passeriformes; family Timaliidae; genus Pomatostomus; species Pomatostomus ruficeps. The sequence continues at coordinate 8,083 of VYZT01009918.1, forward strand.
TCAAGATTCACAAGCCAACCATGTAAAACATGGAGTTAACCAGGTGATCTTGCAGCACTTGCTATGTTCACATTATTTTATTCAGAGCTGAAAAAGCCTGCAGTAAAGCACTCCCAATTCCACTCTTTTCCCACCTCCCATGCCTTTCCATGCTCTCCCCAGCACGGCATGCAGGCTCTGAGCATTACAAGCCAAAGCAGATCCTCACGTACCACTTACATAACCGGAATGCTTCAAAACGCAACCACCCTTCAGCGTTTCTTCTAGGGGCTACCTGCTCTAAGATGCTCAAGATGGACAAAATTTACACCAACTTCTGGAACTGACAGACCTACATATTGCAGGTTGAAGCATAAATTTAACAAACCTCATCTCATCTTGCATCATCAATTCCCCAAGACTCAAAACAAACCACAGAAGCAGTTGGTGCTCCCTGAAAAAAAAAAACCTTCTGCCTACACAAAGCCTAGAACAAGTGGCTGTTAGATCCAGGAGAAAGGAGTGCTGGCAGTGAAAATATGAGTCTTAGTACTTTCTCATGGAAGAGCTGGAGTTACTTCTAAGTTTACATAACTTTCTTCGAGGAAGAAGTAACATCAACTGATAAGCAGTTGAAAGAAATGAAAGGCTGTCTGTCTTTCTGCACAAGATTGAACAAAATGAGAATTTTCTTGGGCACAAGTATTTCAAATAAGCAGTGAAGCTTACATGTATTTTTTTGAAGACTTGTTCTATTGCTAGTGCATGTGTAGAATCTCTCTAAAGGCTGTAGAGAATTCAGAATATAACTATGTAACACTGATCCACCAAAATAGTTCTGAGAACTGGCAAAACATTACTGTGTAGCAGTGCTCTAGAGAAGAAAGACACCTCTGCAGGAAAGGAAAATTACTGAAAGCATTCAAAAAAACCCCCTCCAACTGTAATGATCAAACCAAATAACCTACACAGGGTCATGCTGGTTTTCAGAAAGATCTGTCCAACCAATTTTATGGTGACACTTGCTCTGAGAGAAGAATGAGCTCTTATAAAAAAGTTCATTCAACACAGCTTAATGTTACTTGTTTAAATTTTGAAAATTAATTCCCCAAATGCTTTCTGAATTCTCACATTCTGTTTATTTCTGTAAGAAATGTGCAATTTTTTTTCTTACTATGTACAACTTTTCCATCAAAACACATTTAAGGCTGCAGTTTTCTACCAGCTAACCAGCCACAGCAGAACAGCTTAAATACACTTGCAGGAATCCTAATTTATACATTCTAGATCTCCCTTACAGAAATCACATCTCTCCAAAATTTTTAAGTGTAAATCTGCCGTTTTGGGCACCATTTTTCACAGATCAACTAAAGCATCTTAAAATCAGATTTGCTGCAAATTTGTTTGAGAGCTTTGAAAGTACTCCTGTAGCCAGCAGTAGTGGGCTCACGAAAGTTAGGAGTGAGACCCAGTCTGAGACCCTGAGAGCACCTTTAAACCAGGGAAGGAAACAACCCCCAACACTTCTTCCAAACAGGTGCAAGTAATTCACGCTCTGTAGTTGTATCAAACCAATTTTCATACAATGCACATGTACTCAGTAGACTACCACACTCTTCCAAATAATTAAAACAACCCAACTTACTAAATACAGTCAACTTACATCATGGACGATTACTTGACATTTCTGAAATTTGGTTGGTTTTAGCATCCATATTCATATCTGTTGCAGTGTTTATGGATTTGAAACAACAAAGTTTAAAGATTGCTTAAGGAAAAGGAATCTTCTGTCACTCAAAAGACCTCTTCCACCGTTCCATCTCTGGCTTTAACATCACCCTGAATGCTCTCTGGATAGACCTTATATAAATATGGAACAGCTATATTTTATGGAGGTGTTAAAAGTACCAGAAGTGGATCCTGAAAGTAGCACACGGGAAGTCTTCTATGGTGGTACATAAGGATAACTGCACAAGCCTAACCTCATGAGTTTGCCTTCCTGAATATACAACAAACTCTCTTAGAAATGTATCTCTGTTATTCTTCCCAGGTTTGAAATATGCTCAAGTCTGAAGTCTCAGAGAATGCATCCTCAACTGGACTACTTCTGATGCAAAGATGAACACTGTCTTTAAGTCACAATGAACAACAGAACACAAGAAAGTTCTTTTTAGTAAGATAGTTTATAAGTTAGGAAAAGAAATGCTTTTTTACTATTGTGAAAAGAAAAGCTGGTCAAACATACAGAAAACCATTTTTCTCAGTTACATTTGATTACTGTATGATTTAAACTAATTCCTAAGCATTAAGATCTCCAGGTAGAACACTGGTGCTTTCCCAATGTTTTGGTCCATTTCTACTAAATTTTTCATAAGGTAGAAAAAGTGAACTCAAGTAATGTTTGGCAATTTACTACTTCTCCTTTCCTTTAGCTAGTATAAAACATAATAACAGAAGTATGAAATACATTATAAAAATGTGAAGTATTAAAAAAGCAGAACCTACATGGAGGAAGTTGTGCTATGCTAATATTGCTATGCTCCAGGAACATAACCTCTCCAATTTGGCTATTTCTAGCCTAATGTAATAGTAAATATCTACCTCCACGCAAGAAGCAAACTAATCTAAAACAAGAAGACCTCCTGAGGAAAGATGATCAATAAGAAGACAAATTGAAGCAGCCTACAAAATCACCTCTGGAAGCATTCTTAATTGAGAGCCGAAGAGCAGAACCACCACATTTGGGACAAAAGAACGAAGATCCATAGCTGCTGCATGAGTACTACATTTTCTAAATATAGACTCTACCCCCCACAAAAATGCACCTCGTTGACACAAATAATCCCACTGCAGTCACTAGCACCAAGTCATTTCCTGGACCAAGCTTTACAACCACTTAGGCCTACACAAAATGTGTGTTGAGGTTTTTACATCAACTACGGCTGCTGACTTCTGCAATTCAGAAAGGGAAACCCCTCCAAGTTTCTCAACAAAGTGCATGCTTCCTTTCTATAAATACTTTATCAACAGGATTGTCAACAAAATGCCTTAGGTAAAAAAAAACCTATCTGAGAGAACACCTGGAAAGTTGCTATCAACAGATGTCCCCAAACAGCTGTAGGCCTTTATGACTTGTGACTTACTGAATTATTTTAGGGAGAAGACACTTTGTATTTCCTGTTTTAACCTAGATATTCTTTAAGTAACTGAAAAGAAAGATAATGCTAGTAAAAAGTTTTTTTAAAAAATTGACAATGTTTAACTTTTTGTAAGAACAGGGATCCATTACAGCATTTTTCACCCCTGCAAAACAAATTTCATATAAAGAGGTGAAAAATACAAACTTAAGTTTATCCCATTGTTAAGCCTGCCTTTGTTGTCTGACCCACAGCTACATATTCACAGTTGGGATACATGAATCTGTTTATCAAATTAAGACGGCTATCTTTGGTGCAGTTTGTTACAACATACACATTGATTTTGACATGGTTTATTTTGGTACAGGTTTTCCTACAACTTGTTAGTAAAGCCGTGGCCACATTGCAGCAAGTCTTCTCCTCTATTTCTATTATGCAAAATTGACATTTTGGGAAAAGGGTTTTTAAAGAAATAACTGAAATGTGGAGATGAAAACCTATCATCAGCTAAAATTCCTAATTTCATAGCCCACTTTTTTCTTTTACCACTAAATGTAACTGCCAGTGATTAAAAGTAAAGGAAAGAGTAAAACAGCATAATTCAGTTTGCTGTAAAGTTGGCTGCTGAGAATATAAAGAATCTTCTAATTTCATCAGCAAGAGTTTGGATGAAGCAAATATATTGATATATGCCTTGCCAGTGAAATGAGATAAACAGGTATGTCCAGTTTCCCTCTAAAGGCACAGCACATTAGTTCTACACCACTGCCTACTGGGATCATCGGAAAGTCAACACTAAACCTTAAAAGTCAACGCTAAACCTTAAAAGCCAGGCACTCAACTAAGAATCTCCTTTTTAACATACACACCGCTGAACACACACACGCTTCCCGGTCATCCTCCGGCAGACGGAACCTTTCCTATTCCTCTCGTTCCCCAACGCCATTACTCGTGCCGTAGTTGTTATTCTGTTGTAAGCTTTAATTGAACTGACTGTCAAAACACGGCAGCGTTATGGCACTTTAAATTAATAATCTGGCTCCTTCCCCTGTGTAACTCAAAGGGAAGGCATGCTCACGACTCTACCGAACCTGCAGCAAAGTTACCTATGCCTACATGTTTATAGTAACACTTTCTGAACAGCTGGCATTGTGCCACCTAAATTTTATAATCGTACGACTTATCGCCTCTTCTACGGAGCGGAGAGAGAAACTCAGCAAGAGGAAACTCCGCAGAAGACATAAATAAATACTCCCCCCCACACCTTCCGGGGCTAACTATTTTTGTTGATGAAGGCGCATAACCTTCGGTTCCCTCTTTGAGGCCTTTTCCTTGAAAACAAAGAAATCAGCCCCCACTGCCCCCCTCCCCTCCCCACTGCCGTACGTGGATTTTCATAATTGATTTGTTTGACTGATCAGGGAGGCGATAATCGCGGGGACCAGTTCCTCCGCCTCCCACTCGCCGTGCGGCGCAGGGCACCGCTTCCCTGAGGAGCAGCTTCCGCACGCTCCCCCCGCC
>VYZT01009918.1:13366-32313 GCA_013400735.1 Pomatostomus ruficeps
AGCGCCGCGCGAGGGGGGCGGGGCCAAGGCGGGCGGGCGGTGCGTCCCGTGAGGGGCGGCGTGGCCGGGGGCGCCCGGGAGAGTTCCCAGCCCGCTGGTGACACGGGGTCACGGAGTCATCCGGGCTGGAAGAGCGCTCCAGGATCATCCAGTCCAACCGTCCGCTCAGCGCTGCCACTGTAACCCCTGAGCCACCGAACCACAGCACCCAGCGCCAGACCCAGACGCCTCTTAAACACCTCCAGGGATGGCGACTCCACCGCCTCCCTGGACGACCTGGTCCAATGCCTGGTCCATATCCCACGTGTCGGGTTTGTGGCAGTTGTTTTATTAGGTTTAAAGTGCAGGTTTTGGTGCCATTACAGAGAAGTGCCAGTGGGCCCCGCAGCTGCTGCAGCCCCGCGGGCAGACGGGGCACGGCCCCGGCCGGGCAGCACCTGCCCCGTGCCTGGTACCTGGTGTCAATCTGGCACTGCGTTCCTGTCCCTGCTCCTTGCCCTTGGAAATCTCCCGGCTGCCAGGGCTGCCCCTGTGAATCATGTCGGCGGCAGGCGGGACCCGCCGCAGAGTGCTGTGATGCAAGGCAGGTGTATTCACCGGTGCTCCGTGTCTGCACAGTGCCGTGATGCAAGGCAGGTGTATTCACCGGTGCTCCGTGTCTGCACAGTGCCGTGATGCAAGGCAGGTGTATTCACCGGTGCCCTGTGCACAGTGCCAGGTGTGTTCACCGGTGCCCTGTGCGCAGTGCCAGGTGTATTCACCGGTGCTCCGTGTCCGCGTCGCAGTGCATTCCTGAGAAACGAGGGTGCCACCTGAGGCAATGCTTACATGTGCCCGGAGTTAAATATAGGTCGTTCAGCAAAGGGCACTTGCTGTAGAATGGTTAGAAAATGTCAGATTCTGTAAGGTAGCAGAGGGGTACCTCTGAAAGTTAGGCTGGTCAGCCAGAAGGAATCTAGGTCCCAGATGCCAGGGGACTGACTGAAAAGTTAGTGGGTTTTGAAGTTGAGATGTGCGTCAAAACATGTCTTGCTCAAGATCCCCCAAAGGAAGGAGGTGGCATAGCCAGGAAGAGAATTTCTTTTGGGTGACTCTCGAAATGGACTCTGAATACCAGGGCATTGTGTGATGCACATTTTGCATCCAGCTCCACGTACCTCCATCATTACTGTTTTCCTACAGGTGCCTGTACACTGCACGTGTCCGCAGGGCACAGAAGCAGCATTCCTTCTCTGAGCTAGTTTACCTTCTGTAACAGTGATTTCACCAGTTTTGTCTCTTGGAGTTGGTTACAAACACTTCCTATTGGGACTATGCATGTTCATAAATGACATTTTTTTAATCTCCTGATCAGAATTAAGTATATACGCCTAGAGTAGGTGTTATATAAGAGCAACACAATAAACAATGATTGCAACATGACTATGCAATAGGAACCAGTCCTTTTCAAAATTATAGTATAGTCAAAATGCAGATCAAACAAAGATGAGATGAGAAGGGAAAGATTACCAGTTGTTAATACGAAGAATATGGCTTACACAGTGTTTCAATATAATTTCAATGTCATTTCTCCTCCTAAGTACTTCCTTTGCCAAATGAGGACAACCTCTTATGTTAATACGGGTTTTTTCCCATTCCATAACAGTTAAAATAATTTGAAAAGGTTTAATTTTGACTCTTGTAAAACCAGTTTACAGAACTAAAGTAAATTTGTACTAAAACACAGATTTTTCATTTTGAAAATGTCACAAGAATACTTTTTAACAAATTTAGTGCTCTTTCAAAACCCAGAACTTTCCCCACAAACTATTTTTGAGGAACTGGCATTTCTTCTTTCGAGAAAGAAGAAAAAGAACAACTTTTACTGTCCTCATTACTGCAGATGGCTCTGGCTTAGCTTCTCTAAGAATTGCTTCTGTGCTTCCTGACACTGACTTTATGCTTATGGCAGCCCACCAGCTTCTTGCCTTCTCTTCACCTAAGTTGCTCTTAATGCACATTTTTTATCTAAAAGTGGAAGAGTGCTGACTCACCCTCAGACACTGTTCAGGCTGGCACATTACACTCAACAAAAAATAAAATTATGCTCCTACCAAGTAGTGTCAATTCTCATGTCAAATAGCTTTCTTTTACGTGAGTTTATAGCTACTACACACTAGCAGAAGTGTAATGATAGTTCTAATTTTATTACTAAAAGCTGAATATGGAGCCCGAGCCTTCTTCTGGTGCAGATATATGACCCAGTGTGTCATATCTGCTAACAGAGATTCCTCTGTAGCTCCTTCTTTCATGTCTGAGGTCTGTTCTGTGACTGTCCAAGGTGGAGACAATTACCATTTTTTTAGTGCAAATTTTCTATTTCCATACATAGTGTATAAAATGAGGTTTCACCCAGAGTTACCCTTTGAGCTTACACAGAGAACTAATTGAGATGTTTGTTAAGTGCTTATAATGTTATTTCCAGGTGGGTCAAAGCCAGAAGGAAGACAGGCAGGTGGAGGAGGACAGATTAGTGTAGGAAGAGTGAGGCATCCTATGTCACCTCGGTCACCCCAGCTGTGTCCCAAACATCCCATGTCCTTCTGTGGCCCGGCCACGAGGGAGTGGTTCTTGTGCACCAGAGGGCCGCCCCCATTGGGAAGTTCACATCTGAGCACTGAGCAGCCTTGAACCCGGCTTACATCAACCACAACAACCTGCAGAGCTAGGAAGACCCCCCAAATAAATGACCCTAATGCAGAGGAGAGCTCAGCATTATCCCAAGGACTCATTTACAGTTTGGTTTTTATTTTTTCCTGAAGTCCTATCAGTCCTCTGATTTTAGATACTGATGCTATCACAAGATAACCGTGGGCATTGCTGAGGTGCCTGCTGGTCCACACAGAATATCTCCACCTGAATAACACGTCACCATCTTGCTGTCAGCACCAGGAGGATGGCCCTTTGCATTGACCCGTGTGTCTTAAAGGTCACAACAAATCTTTAGTTATTTAAATACCGGGTTTATAATCTGATTTATATCTTAACATATAATTTTCATCACGTGAAAGGATGCAGAAATTTTAGAAGAATGTAAAGAGCACATTACATTGGAATCAATCTGAATTTAAGTTTTTATAATTAGGCCTTTAAAAGCAGAACATAGCTTGTGTTAACTTCCAGAAAAATATTCACTACATATCTGTGTGAATATGATTATTTTCTTTCAAATAGTGACCTTTTGCTTGGTAAGGCTTAATTGTGCTTCTCCAGACCCAGGAACCGTGATTTTATTTTTTTTTTAAAGTAACCATCCTTTCCAAGGAATCATACATGCATATTCTCAGGTCTTCCTTACTCCGGGGTGAGGGATTGAAATACAAAAGCTTAGAGAAAAAAAGTATTTCTATCACAGAAGGATGCAGAATGACCACATCCTGCTCTGCAGAGCACTTAATGCCTGACTGCAAACTCACGGGCAAGCATTTCAGGGCTTGAACTTGTAAGGGGAAAAAAAAAATGAATAAAAGAAATAAAATAGCATTTTCTTATGTGGTGGGGAAAACAGTGAGATCCCTCCCTGTAAAGCCCAGATTCAGGGGTAGGGCTTCCCCCCTTTATTTTTTTTTTCACTTTTTTTCTGTAAGTGCCTGCATCACTTTGCACGTGATGGTTGCTTTCAGATTTGCATGACTGATACGTGACACAGTAACCATGTATAAGACAGTTCAAGAATCCAATGAATGAACCAGAGAGTGGCTTTTAACAGATCATATTGAGGATTCTGCCAAAAACACAGTCTGACTCTAATCACTGAAAGAACAAAAAGCTCAGGAAAACCAGATAAATGTATACTTTTAGTGCCTTAATTCCTTCCTTGCAAATCAAAACCAATTGAATGATTTGTGTACAAGGTTCATAGATTTCAGTAGGTACAGGGAAAATAGCTTCCTGTAGAAACAGGATCAATGTTCAGAAATATGATTTACCAGGACACTATTACATTTCTCTTTGAGTAAACAGAAAAATTTCAAGGCATAAGGTTTCACATTATTTCTATCCACTTAGAGACTTTGTTTTTTCTTTCCTGTATGTCCTGGATGAAGAAAAAGCTTGTTTTTATCTTCCTCAATCACTTCTTCAGAGGAGTTTAGGCAGAGGTATTATTCACTGTAATAAAGCTACCTGCACTTCACATAGATCTGTAAGTTTGGAGCTGGGTTTTTATTCCTATTTCTTCCTTCTCTGGAAATAACATACATACAATTTTATTTGCTTTAATAAGGAGCACAGTTGGGGTTTATTTTTTGTTTTGTTTGGGGTCTTTTTTGACATGGTAGAGTCAGTAGGGGTGGTTGAGGGGCCTGGGGAAGCAGTGAAGAGCTGTGGAGTGGCAAGACAAGAAGGACAACAAGCAGCATAAAGTTATTTGCTTGCTCACTCATGGAAACTTGCTGCTTGGAACATTTGGCTGGGATGTGTTTAAATTTAATTTCTGTTGCATTTAAATGCCACCACAAACACAGTAAATGCTAAAATATCACAGTCTAAATAGCTCAACAGTTTCAAATTAAACCAGACTAAATTACTTTCAAATATATTTGCAAGGAGGAAGAAAAAGAGATGTTGAGGTACTGCCTCAATGCTGTTTCTCTGTTACTGACCTGACTTACAGACAAACCCTTGCTGGTGGGCACAGTAAGCCAGGCTGTCCCTCCGAGCTCTGTGCATGGCTTTGCACGCCCCCAGCCCGCCCGGAGCAGGCTCCACCTGCGCTGGTTGCACAAGCCCTGCCTGCAGTGCCGGCAGACCTGCACTGGACTGTTTACAGCAGAGCGCTGGGGACGGGCAGGAGGAGATGATGAGGTTGCTGTAATGAGCACATCATGTAGTGGCACATTTCAAAAACAGGTCTAACCAGACAATGCACATAATAACCCAAATTAATGCTGTCCAAACAGCGCTGGCTTCCCTTTCAGTACTTGACCCACTTCAAGATTGTTGGAATAATACTGAAGTCCTTAACAGACAAAGTCAAGTGTCAGTTCCAGTGCAAACTCCCATCTCTGATGCAGGTCTTTGATGGTGATCTTGCACAATGTGACTGCAAAAGACACGAGCAAAGAGAGCAAAGAGGTGGCCTGCAATTCCCCAGCACTGCAGCCTCTCTGATGGCAGCGACTGCTGCAGCAACTGCGTCGTCGGCTGCTTTCCCACCCTGCCTGGGTCTGTCAGACAGGGACGGCAGCGGCACCGGGGGTGAGTGTCTGTGTCCTCCGGGCTGAACGGGAGAGGGTGTCCCATCGGGAACAGGCAGGCTCCTGCCTTACAGCCCCCTCTCCTAGCTGTGAAACCACTGCTCCGCTGTCAAGTACAGACTAAACAGTTGTGTGACACGGATTCAGTTGGAGCAAATCGTTTGTGCAAGGCTCACATTAGAAAAAAAAATCATGCTACAGAGTTCCAACCAAGACTGAAAGCTGCAGTGGTGCGGTCAGACAAATGGTTCAGGTATTTTCCCTATCACATCACAACGATCTGCTCTTAAGAGGTGAACAGATGTGAACATATTGTGTCAGAAGATAGCCTCCAAGAGCCAGATGCTTCAAAACACTCAAGGCAACCTTTCGGAGAAAAACCCCAACCCAGTTTCTGTTACAATCCATGGAAGAAAATATAATGCACCAACCCAAGTAAAAGTTAAAAAGCTGCACCAGTACCATCATACTCCACAAACACCTACCAAAGGGTTAGGGGTAACCTCTTTTTGGTGTATAAAGCACACAGCTGTGAAAGTGGTTTCTGAGAGTACTGCCATTTAAATTGAGTGGGAAAAGACAGCCCAACAAATTGGTTGGAAACTGAAGCAAGATCAAAAACAATGCAACACCAAAGATAATTATTCCTTACAACTATTTACCTACATATGTGACAGATCCCTCATTATTCAACCTGTCAAATGAAGCTTAATACCAAGTCAGAGTCCAAATGGGGTGAGTTCTGTCAGGACTAGCCACTAATGCCACGTTCTTCCAGAACCTCTGGATTTATTCACTTCAGTAGTAATAGCACAGCAGCTCTTGGCACCATCTGCAGATGCAGGTGTGTAATGTAGACTTTTGGGAACATTTACCTGCTGCTTTGTGTGGCACAGACAGTGCTGATGGAGAATGTCTGACATAGCTGACAAATTTTTCTTATGAGAGCTGCTGTCTTAGTACCAATTCAGTTTCTGTGGGACTGGAGGAAGTTACTTTGAAGCTTGAAGGAAAAACACATTTCACATTTTTCATGGTTACACTCACAAGAGATTACTTTATTTGTGGCTGTTACTGACTTTCACGCCTCAACTATTCTGACGTTTCCTGTTTGCTAAGTGACAGAGAATTGCTTGCCTTGCATACTTAAAATGCCTGTACATTTGTGGCCTTTTCACATTCAGGTAAAACTCTAGGTTTCCCTCATGGGAATTTTCGTCTTCTAAAATGTTCACATTGTTCAAAAAGTTACTTCTGCACAGGAGAAGGCTCTACCCAGGTGTAGTGTCCATCCTCTCCAGGTCCTTTACACTGCCACAGCAAGCCCCGTGCAGCAAAGTGACTCATGTTCAGTCTCAGGTCAGGTATTCGGTGGCCAAGCAGCTGTGTCAGTTTAAGATCTGATCAATATCCAGGTGTTTGTCATCACTCTGCAGCAGCTGTACAGTCAGCCCAGAGTATAAAAGGCTGTATAAAAAACTCAGTGTTTAAATGCCAGTGGGAAAGTCAGGTGGGTGAACTCACATCACTCCTACCAGCACTTACTAACCTGCTGTCTTTGCACTAAAACCCATGATGAATGCCCAAATGATTTATTCTGACATCTAAGCTGTACCAGGTAATTTCCAGTTTATGGCTGGGGATGGACGTCTTCAAGTGCCACAAAGCCATTTCTACAATGCCCACGTGACTGAAGCCTCAGAAGACAGTAATTATTTTACAGACAGCTGGTAAACATCCTCTTCCAGACCTGGTTCTGCAGGCTAAAGATGCCAGGTATCTGGAATGGGCATTCCCATAAACCAGGGCTCTCTCTGCAGCTCAGTGAACTGGAATTGTGCTCCTGTTTTCCCAATCTGCCCAAGACAAAGCATGCTGGTTAGTCAAGCTTGCCTTTGGCAGCTGTTTGATCTAACTCAGCAGAACCTGCCTGAAACACAGTAGTGTGCATTTACTGCCCTGGATACACCTTTTTGGCACAGTTGTGCTGTTGGTAACTCCTGGTTGCGGTGAAAATGCAAAAGTGGAGGCAGAGAGAGCAAGACTTGCAGCAGTTAAAGGGGTTTGCAAAATGGTAATGGCACATGACCATCAAGTAGTCAAGCAAGTTGCATAGTACAACTGTCCATTTTTTTTTAGTTCTGCTTAAAAAATGCAAAACATCCAAGAAAAACACAACAGTCTTTCAGCCCTTAAACAGCTCTCAACTCACAATGTTGAATTCAGTGCAAGAAGTGATCTTTTAACAGCTTTATTCCAAGACAATACATTCAGACAAGATGCCTCTTTAAACCATAAGATTATTGCTACCATCTTTACTACACTGTCCTCTAAGAGCCAACAAACAGTACTTTTATCTGGCACTAGACAAGCACAAAAAACCAGACAATATTCTGCAAAAAGGTTTGCAAATGATGCAGATGAGACAGGTTATGGGGAAGGTGTGGTGGGAAGGAAGATGTGTTTTCAGAATGGGATTATGGTCCTTGGATTTACAGTCTGGAAGGAGGCCCAAAGCAAGTGAGAAAAAGATCCCATAGTAGATACCTTGAACCTGGTGTGGACATGTATGAGATCACCTTGGTGCTCATCTGTCTCTTGTGCAGAGAGTCCGGTGGGTTTGGCAAAGCAGGCCCACGTGTGCCAAGCCTGGCTTTTGGAACAGTCCTGCCATGGCTGCAAGGTAAAAATAAACTTTGGGTGCCAATGAGTTACTTGTTTGAGTGTCAAGAAATACCTAAATAAATAATGTCCTCATGAGAGGGCGTGGTGTGTTGGTAGCACAGACCCATTCCCACGCAATGGCTACAGTTTCTCAAGACATTAAAGGACAAAGTGCAGAAAAAACAATGGATGAAGAGCTACGTACACCTGAATAAAAATCTATATGCGAGACCATCTTCCCAGGATGGATGTACCAGATGCATGGCAAAATTTTCCTAATATAAATACAATGTATTAAGAAAAGTTCATTGTTACTGATGTACTTTATACAAGCCTGCTGTGCTGATAGAAATAAAATAAATATTTGATCAAACAGTGATATCTTTTCAAAGTGATACTCAGGTTGGCAATCATATTTCTTAGTGTCTCTCTCTGACCCAAATTCTTTCTAGGGATAGAAATCAGCTGTGGCCAGATCTCAAGGCTCATTTGGCTCCAGCTACATGGTTAGGGGATGTTTTATTCATGTCATTACTAAAATCACTTCTTCAATTTAAAATGCTGTCAGACAGTCTGCAGATTCTGCCCATAGAGGATACACCAAGCAATATTCCTCAAATGAGCTGTGTTGCACATAGCACTCTTGAAAATCAATTTTTATTGCATATACCATTGATATTTCTTAATTTGAGCAAACAGCAAGTTCGATACCACTGGAAAAAAAAATCTGACTCTGTAAAATACTTCCGTTTCAGTATAGAGAGAGAATACTAGTAGTAATTTTAAGACAGACAATAAGAATCATTTATGGGAGATAATTTTCTTCTTTTCTGTTTAATGAGATCATTCCAGTATCTAACTGGGAGTGGAGGAATAAAAGAAAAAAATCCTACAAATTGCTTAACCATAATCTCCTTCACCAACATTTCTGGTTCTTCTAATTGAGAGATTATAACAGCTAGGGATAGGCACATGTTATTATCAGAAACCTTTTGCAACCATGGATCCATTTATAAGCTTCATTACTTTCTATTGGGTTCACGAGTGTAGTATTAAAAAACTCAAACAAACAGGATGTGAAAACACAAAACAAAACAAATATTCTGGCATTTTCAAATTGCTACCATTTCATTTTTTAGTCAACATTACTACAAATTTCCTTCCATTTTGCTTGAAATGCCATTGTAAGGGATATTTTTGACATCTCCAGTATGCAGGACAACTGTGTGTACGCACATTTATTGGAAACACCATCAATCCACCTGTCTTTAATAAGGCTCTTAATTAACTTGCAAGGGTTTGGCTTCACCTTACCTAAAGACCTTCAGCAATTTTTCTCTAAGATTTCCAGTTTTATTTTACTTTTCAAGTGAAGCAGGCATCTTAGCAGAACACGAATTTAACAAATGTCTGTATTAATGAAGTGCATGTGGGATGAATGTTAACTGCAAACCTTGTCTCTAGTACCAGATTGTTTAGGAAAATAGAAGTAAGTAGATTCTAGGGTAGTCCTGAGGTGTCTTAGAAATAACAGGAGCAACACTTGTGCTATTTTAGCCATTTTGTTGTTGAAATGCTATCACAGTTTAGCAACTCTTAGACATCAGGCAACAGCTCAGCAAACCTAGCTTAGTTTGCAGATTTGTTAAAACCAGGAATGTCAAAGAGTTTTCTTCTGCCAAATTAGGCAAAGTCAGCCAAATGGAAAGGTGTAAACCCTATCCTCTTGTGCATCCAGCATCTCTGGCCACCTTCAGGACCTGGCAGAGGTCGAAGCTGTCAGCTATTAGCAGCTGTAAAGAGCACGAGGCATAATGCCAGCTTCTAAATGAAACAAACAAAAATACTTTTCCTGTGAACTTTTAAAGGCAATGTATATTTCCTTCACACTTAGTGCTCAGTACATGGTCTTATTTAAGTGCGTGGCTGGAAAAGTCCCAGAGACTTCCATATACTTACACAGCCAAAAGGAAGGCTGCATTTTTGAATGCAGGATCTAGGAAGACATCCCCCGCTCCATCTCTGGGCCAGCTGGACTATTAGGAGTTGGGAAGATTTTTGATCAGAGTGGAAAGTCCTAAAGATCATTTCAGAAGCCCCATCATCCAGCCTAATGCTGGACCAGTTTCCATAGCAGAAACATGTCTAAAGAATTTTTGATTTGTTAAATGGGCGATTCATTTAATTGTAGATTCTCAGCCAGGCAGAGCGGCATATGTTTGGGGTTTTTTTTATTAATTTTATTTTTTAAAAAAAATGTAATGCAGCTTTCATATTTCAGAACTAGCCTGACTTCAAGGACTTATCCCAATGAATGCACATCCCTTATCCAAATACAAATGTTACCCGTAATAATATATTCCAAACACTTCATCATGGATAAGAGAACACATATATAAATGCATTTCCAAAAGGGGGAGAAATGATGAAAAGTGACTAATTTACTGGAGTTTTGTGTAATGTTTAGCTGGTACATCCTATACAGGAGCTGTGGTGTTACTTAGCCCACACACTTGGGTTCCAGTGAATACAGTGCTGGGCTGTGGAAAGAGTGACGTGCAGTGCTCACCAACAAGCAAACACATACAGTTGCCTATGAGGAGAAATGCTGTGATATTCCAGGGTTGCTTTTTTCCTTACAATTTTCCAGTTGTAGGAAAGCATCCAGAAAGAAGAGAGGAACTTCAAAGTCTGAGTCTGCATACCTTCTGCCAAACTTCTAAAATACTCATATGATCTGAAGAGGGCTAAATAGCTGGAAAAAACATGTGGTGAAACAGGTGCAAATCTTTCCACAGGGCACATCAATTTTCTAGTTTCCAGAGCACAAACCATTAACACTCTTGATCTCTCTTCATGTCCTTTTCCACTTCTCATCTCTCTCCTAGCTATTCCTCAACAAAAAACCCCAACTAAGCCAGCCTTCCCTGCATAGAAATCCGCACCACATCAATCAGTCCTTTACATAACTCTGCCAAGCTCTTTCCACACATATCAGCACTAGCTTATGACATTATTTTTAGGATTTTTCTTTCTGATTGAAACTCTTTGCACCAGTGTCTGGGACTCCTCCTCCTCCTCCTCCTCCTCCTGAGCGAGCTTCCTGAGCCACCATGGTTTGTGAAACTGCTGCAGCACTGAATGCAACCAGAGCAAGGCAGGAGGTTTTCATTGCTGCAGAGGTGTCACTGGGACAGATGTCTTGCTTTAAAAGTATTTTTATATATATACACAGACGTACACATACATACATATGGATATTTGTTCTCAGTAGAGAGGGACCTACCTTCTCATTCATAGCATTATACATAGTTCTGACACGTATCTTGAGGAGGCCTTCTAAACCTGAAAGTCAAACATCTAATGAAAAATTAATATGCCTTTCAGTTCTCCTTGCACATGAAATCCATTGGAGCCCAGTTGGTGCATGTGGTGAGGCAGAGCCAGGCTGGCTGTCAGATGCACAGAGCTTGATCAGACTCACTGCTGACAGGAAATTCATCCAAGGTCCAGTTTCTGCAGCCATAAGGAAATAAAGTATTTACTTTTGGTTGGCAGGAATTTAATGATTGGAGCAGGATTTTTACTCATGGTGTTTTCTTCTCAGTATTACACAATGTGTGGAATGCAGAGGACTTCACTCTGTGTTTTAATGGAGACCTGTAGCAATGACAGAATTTTTCATTCAAGGATTTCCCAGGCCTATAAGAATGACTTGGCTTGAAGGACTGAGCGTCCAAACACACGGATTACCCAATACAATCCATTATTTTCCTGGTGTTCATTAGTCCTGGTCCTGTGAATCAAGAGCTCTGTTGAGTAATCCTGCATGCATTTTGATGACATGCCTGGATTCACAAGATTCTTCAGGATTACTTTATGCACAAAGTACTCTGGGAATGGATGGCTGTTCAAGAACTCTCCCTCATCTTCCCTTCTTCTAAAAACTGTGTAAGGAAATATTTGCAATACACAAGAAGACACAGGAATCACAGGAACAATCCTGAATGTAGGATGGATTTCAGACCATCATACCATAAACATTACTTGTCAGAAGAGCCCAGAGCCTGGGCAGTTTCCATGACAGCAGTGACCTTGCTGCTTGGGGCAAGTCATTGTTTTGGCATCAGAATATCTCATTGCTATTCCCACCTCTTTCCCCCAAGCATGAAAACCAAGGCATATAGTTGAGGATGCTAGCCTGTGTTAGACAAATAGCCTCCAAAGGTACTCTAGTATTTCTTACTCAATTAACAATTCTCACACTTTAGGCATGGAAGCAGGAAATGATATCTTCTCTTTAATCCCATTAAAGAGCTCACTCTTCCATGTGAGAAAAGAGGACCCCAGCAAGTTCCATACATAAAACTGCATTAGAAATTTTGGTAGCTGGATGTTGCCACAGGGCAAAACAAGGCATGAAGCTGTTGGCTTACAGGACAAATGGAAGTCTGGTGAGCAGTGGAAGCCCACATAGCTTAGAGTCTCTCATCCTCATTGAAAAGACTTGTCACTTGGGTTGGCTTTACCTGTGATATTCATTCCTGCATCTCTGCTTCCGGCTGCAGTTAAAATTCTAGTAACTAGCCTGTACACGTTACTGGACAGCAGGATTATTGTTGTTTTTAATGTATTACACCATCAGGCAAGCTGTTGGGACAGAAACGCTGTACAAGTTGGAGCTAGCCTCCTCCCAATTAGCTGCTTGGTGGTTCTGCTTCTCAGTTAGAAGCTCACATCTCTCCAGCTTTGCATTTGTACTTGCTTATTTCAGCTAATAAAATCGGGTCCAAAGTACAGATCTGATAGCCAGCAGCTTTGGAGTTACATGCTGGATCATCACCCCTGTGTCCCATTGCACCGCTCTTCTGTTTTCCCCTGGGAAAATGTGGACATCACCGTTCACCTGCATTGCAAGCACCACTTGTGCAAGGCTTTGAAGAGAGGCACAGCATACTCTGGTGACTGATGTTGACTTTATATAGTACTGACACCCATCACACATGGATAAAATCAACATTTTAGAACTAATTCACAAATCAGTTTTAATCTATTTCTCACAGACCCTGTCACTGTCAAAGGACTGAGGTCCTTCAGGCTCTTGCCCTGCCTGGCAGCCTCTCCTTGCAGTGCACACATACTGCACACTGTGATGCCCACACTGAGCAGCACAGATTTCAAGATTCAACTGGAGCTGGTTTGTTTGCATTGCAGTGCTTCAGAAACACCCAGCTCTGCCTTTCCCACAAGGCTACTCTGTCAGAATAGGGAAAAGAAGAGAGAAAAGAGAGGGGAAACTAGCAAAGCAGCAGGAAAAGAGGGGAGCTGTTGCGGAGGGATAACTCAGACGACTCAGTATGAGTTAGCAATGAGCTTCGTTTATTGATCAGTTACATGCCTTTTTATAAGTTCTATAATGTGCTCATCCATATTCTGTAACCCAAGCGTGCTATTGGTGTGCTTTTGCAAGTCAACCCCGCTTTTTTGTTTCCCTTTTGCTAGTGCCAACATTCCCGTTTCCCATCCTCCTTCTGCATTCCTACCTGACTAAAAAACATCTTGTTATTGTATAGCTCCCTCATGAAGGACACAGTGTCCTTCGGTTTACATCCTTAAACTAACTGACTACGCTGTTTCCCCATCTCCTCGGCCACAAGCCGTTCCATGCTCACTTTCCTTTATCCATTCTGCAACAGGGAGCAAAGCCCCAGCACGCTCCTTGAGGGGCTGCAGGCGCTGCTGTGCATGCGGCAGGGAAGACAAATTGCTCCAGCAGCAGCGTGATCCTGCACACTTGGAAACAGTTCCATCCACACAAACAAACTGCATTGTGCTTGCTGGCCACAGACAAATGCAGGGGCTTTGCTGAATCCATGCAATTCCGGGCAGCCAAAGATAGCCTTGCACCTCCGAGCTGCAGTTCGTGCTGCGGTACAGCTCCTGTTTTACATGTGCCTGTACACATCATCCCACTTCACTAATTCCACAGCCAGCTCCCACACTAACTCATGTCCCTCCACCTCCACGAAAGACCAGGATTTGGATTTCCCTTCTTTCAGCAGGAAAATCCAGCATCAGTCCTGGTCACGACAAAAAATGGAGCAAAGCTGGCATTCACACAGCAATAAGGAGTCTGTGGTACTTGTGAACTGTTTTTGCAAAGGCCAGTGATGTCCAGATTTGGGCAGCTCTCCGCTCTATCCACTGTGAGGTCAATGACAGTTTCTCAGTTAGTGACACATCTACACTGGAGCATGGCACACTCCTACACTGGTTGTCTGGTTCTGATCCTACTGGTGGCCCAGAGATGAGCACAAGCAATTCATCCTCCTTCTTGGACTGATCTTCCACTCTTTGTCAAGTTTTTTGCAGCTACAACCAAACTGCTTCATCCATCTGGGGCACAAGTAGTTCAAGCAGACTAGACAGGGGTGCAGGTACAGGTTTTTATTCAAAAAAAATTGCCTTTCAAAAAAATAATTAATCTTAAGAGAAAGACAGTTATTCCCTAGCCTCAAAGACACACTCTATAAAACCAGTTTTGATGAAATCAGGATGGTTCAAGTCAATAATGGGAAACACTGGTTTTGGCAAACCAAATTATCAGAGGAAAAATCAGTCTCAAGGGAAATGCTGGAGATCTCAAATAGATGTAGCTCCACATTTAACATTAAAAACCTCAACATCTCAATTTTAGTGTATCTACTGTTCATATCAGTGCAAAGCCATGCACAAAACCGAAACTAGAATAAAGACAGCTCTTGTTCCCAAATTAATCCCTCAGAGCTGTTAGATGGCTACCGCAGGAGTGCAGTGCCTTTTCAGTAGCTAGCCTAAGCTAGAAAGTTGTTGTTGTTGTTTTTTTATTATCACTAGTTTACAGAAAGGTATTTTCTGTTCCTGAAGATTGGTGTAATCAGCCACAACAGAAGTCAGAGCAATAAATGAAATTGTGTGGTGGATCTTTTTAAACATTTAATGCTGGCTGTTTTAGCTCTATTGTTTTGATTGGAGAGGGAGGGAAGGACCTTCCTTCATTACAATATAATTTCACTCTATAGAAATATACAGGGAAGTCAGAACACACTGTAATCATCAGCAAGTGCACCAGAGGGATCATTTCTCAAGTTTTCTTGGCAGTATAGAGTTTAGCTCTTGCTCTCTTTGCACAAGAGCTCAATACACCGGGCCTTTCAAGTTTGTTCATTGTTGGTTGGATGGAAGCGGGGGGTTTGAGGTTGAAAGGAAAATTACAGAGATCTTGGGGTAATCCTCTGAAGGCATTTGCCAGCGCGACAGCCACTCCCCCATCACATGATCCAGGTGCCCTCCAAGTACAAATGTCTGGCTAGTCAGGTGCCGGTTAGATCATCACCAACACCTCCAGTTTCGAAAGAAGAGATCAAAAAGGAGATTGCAGTTGTAGGCAGAGACACAGGAAACACAGGGCTACCTCCAACTACTTCTTACTCACTGCTCTCAGCAAGCTTGTGTCTGAGTTTCCCATCCCCTCGGCTCACCCTACCACAGACAGGTGTGTTGCTTCACTTCTCCAGCTAAGCCCTTACCCCTTGTAGCGCCCGTTACGAAAAATAAAGCTGCTCTAACATCCAGCAAGCACCGTCACCTTCCTCACTCCTGATCACAGCGTTCTCGCTGTGCAGGAGGAATAATTAGGCTAATATGTTGGAGCTATGTGGCTGGAGTACAACACAGATGCAATAGCAAAGCACCAAAGATTGATGAGCCTTGGCTTTTACCCATTTTTGCATTATTCCTGACAGCATTCTTCCAGGCTCCTGGATAACTGTGCCGGGTGTGAGCTGTAGCTGAAACGAGCCTGGCCGGGCAGTTGAGACAAGTGATTCTTTGTAGCTCATTGCAGTGATGGTACAGCTGGAACCAATTTCATTAACTAGCAATCAGAGGGGGAAAATACAAGCAATGAGCTATTTTCCTTGTAGAAAACAAAGATATTGGACGCTAGCTCTTGAATGTGAGTAGCCATACAAGAAGCAAACTAAAGAAAATACCCAGAGGAACGTGCACAAAGACTTTAACCAGAAAGTTTCACACAAATGTACCTCCAGGGCCTGTTTCTCTTCGCATGAGACATTTCCACGGATGCAGCCTGACTCCCACGGATCGGAGGAGTGCCGAGGAAGGGAAGTGTCAGCGTGGATCACGCGCAGGGAGAGCAGAGCTCCATGGCAGCCAACGTGGAAAGCCGGGGGAGAGAGAGGGATGCCAGTGACCATCCAGCTCTTGGAGGAATCATTAATTTCCTCAGTTCCCTCCCCATCTATGTGCTCAAGGTGAATAGGTGAATAGGTTTTGGGCCTGAGCTGGTGACTTTTCCCAACTTAATTCCCATTTTAAATATTGACATATTGTTGATAATATTGATGGCCTCCCGCCTCCAGCTCAGCTTAACAGATAAGCAGAGGAGCTGGGGTTTTGAAAGCTTTCTTGAGGACAAAGCCTGCACTCGTGCAGTTTCACTGCTGTTGAGTTAGTCTACATTAATGTCATTTAAATTTTGCCCAAGGTCTTTAATAAGAATTCAACTATAACTGCTAGGGGTTTAAAATATGTGTTTTGAAAATTGGAGCCATCCAAACTATGCAGGGCAGCACATCTCCTGTGTTTATTTTTATTCCTAATCTAGACTCTGCATCAGCTGTCTTCATGGTTTGGTAGTGTGAAGTACTGGAAGCCTACCAATGCATATATATATATATATAAAGCTTCCTTTTTGGTTTGCATCAGTAGAAGGACAGATTCTTTTTCACTTTGAGTCACTAAAAAGTCACTGTGCAGGCTAATTTAAGACAAATGTGAACACATGATATTTGAACAACGGATGTAAGGCTGTGTTTGAAGGAAATATGCTGAAAAGGCCCGCATCCTTAGGGGTCTTTGGTAGGAGACAGTGCTGGCAACCACTTGGAGAAAGGATTCTGTTACTGCTGTGGTATTTTGGGCTCCAGAGTGCAATGATTAGAATGTGCTCTGCTCAGACAGTCCTGGGAGGAGCCCCTCCACCATGGCAACTCACATATGACTTTGCATTGTTGGTAATGATCACACAACAGAGAGAAAAAGAAGAAAAAGGAGGTTGGCCTTGCATACACAGACCATGACGGTCTATGACTGCATTCTCCAAGGCTGCAACAGAAGTTATAAATTGCTATATTGCATATTTTCACCTCTCATGTAATTGAAGAAACAGTGTATACAGCTTTGCAGATGGCCCATTTATTTTGCGGAACTACCTAAAGCTCAAGGATGCTGTTTAGAGCAAACTGGGTACAAGCACAACAAAGGCCAGGGGAAATTGGCTCTTGATAAAACCAATGTCAGGTATGGATGAATATCTCTTTTGCAAGGCCACAGCACCTCCTTTCTGAATTAATGAATCCTTTGCCACAAAGGCAGAAAAAATATAAGGCACACTTACTCACGAACTGCCAGAAAAGTTGCAGAATTTTGCAGCAGCACAGTCCTCAGGCTGCTCTTTGGATGTCAGCACTGGACTCTGAGTGGGCTCTGGGAGGAAGGAAAGGCTTTGTGCAGATGCAGCCCATGGAGGACTTCTCAGACAAATCTCACCTGAAGGTATCCTGTGCCCTCGGCAAGAGGCTCAGCCTCACAGGAGAATTCCAGCATGCAGTTCTGTCTGAGCCTATCCCTATCCACCCTGTGTGTTCTGGGAAGCCAGAAACCCCCTGAAACCAAAGCCATCATCCGCCAACATCCCCTCTACGTACCCAAATATACCTGCTCTGCTGCAGCAGGTGGCAGGTTGTGTCAATGCCAGAGCTCTGCAATGAGGTCCAGGATAGTCTGGGAGACCTGAATGTGCTGTGCCAAGAGAGACCAGAATCACCATCACCAGAGCACAGCAACAGATTGGAAAGGGGAGTATTGTTGTTTTCATTTTACACAGAGTGGGCTGAGTTACAGAAACATGCTGGGTGTTGTCTTCAATTAAAGACCGGTGGTTATACACAGAAATAGCTGCTGATCTCAAAATTCTAGGAAGTACTGATTACATTGTGCCAAAGGAATAAAGAATCCCTTAAGAGGCACACCAGCAGTGTATTATGATTTTTTTATCTCTTGCTTTCTGTTCTTTTACTTGGAAGGTTTCTATTATTCAACCAGAGATGACAGAGGTGGCTGAGGTCACATCACAGGCCAGGGGCTGCAAAGGGTGAGCAACCTAATGACACACAAAACCAAGACTGAAGATTCTTTATTCAAATTTCTTTCATAATCACAATCAGACCAGAAAAAACCAATAGAATCGATTCACTAGCCAAAGAAGGGCTACAGCAATAATCAATTCAATTCCAGTATGATTATCATTGTACGATATAGATATAGTAAATAGCTGCTAATGTGAATTTTGGATAACTTACCGAATTGCATTTCCAAATCTTTTTGATAGTTGCTAATCTTTGCCACTAAAATCACAGTATTGCTTATTTAGGTGTCATAAAGAAAAGATACTAAAGTACTAGAAGAGAGGATACTAAAGTTCTTACTTTAGTTGCAAATCCCACTAGTGACTCAGGTTTTATAAAACTGAAAATGAGTTTCATTTCTGTATAATAGAAATTAATTTATAAATTGAAGGCACTAAGCATACCCATATAATTCTTAGATGATGTGGTTTATTCCCCTTAGGTACCACTGTCCAGAGGGGTGGGCAGGATGGGTCTGTGGGTCCAGGACCACCTCTTGCCCTACAGCAGGCATGGGTACTCCTTGGAATCACAGCACAGACAGAAGACTAGAGATAGGCCATCTGTTGCCCTGGCCAATGCTAGCACTACCAGGTGTCTGTTTATCAAATATTTGATATTGTCCAGGAAATACAGAGGGGTTTGTGTACATGTTTCCATGCTAAACTAGTCCTGCACACGCTGCACTGGGAATACAGCAGGGCACGGATCTTTGGCAGTTCTCTTCCCTTGGGCGGGGCTCTGACCAGGCTTTGGATGGAAAGGCAGCTTTGGAAAGGCAGCTTTGGAAAGGGGG
>VYZT01009918.1:34207-65322 GCA_013400735.1 Pomatostomus ruficeps
CCGTGCCGGGACAGGGTGCTGACCCGCAGGTTTCGGGGCATTCGGGACCGCATCATCCTTCGGCCGCTGCCGCTGTGACAGCGCTGCTCGGGCCGCTCTCCCAGCGCTTCCCCGCTGCCCGGAGCGGGCTCTGTCCGCGCCAAGGCAGCACCGCAGCAGCGGCGGCCCGGCCGAGTCACGGGGGATGCGGCAGCCGTGCGTGGCTGCTGTGCCCGCGCTGCGGCGCCGAGCTCCGGCCGCGGCACCGCGCATCCCCCCGAGCTCCGGCCGCGGCACCGCGCATCCCCCCGAGCTCCGGCCGCGGCACCGCGCATCCCCCCCGAGCGGCCGTGCCTCGATCCTTCTCTGCACAACAGGACCCGCTGCTTGCTCTCTTTTGCTGAGTGCTTGTGAAACGCTGAGGAAAAGGCTGCGCTATTTACTGAGAGATATAATGGCTGTCAAACATTATTACTTTCTCTTTAGGCCATCAAGTATTATTACTTTCTCTCGTGCAATATAAAATTAGCAGAGGAATCTGAAATACAAAAAGGTGACGTGTTGGGGCAGTGTTTGAAAAACCAGCACGTCTTTTCCATGTTTGTATATTTGCTTTTGCAGTATGGATTTATAAACACGTGCCTGAAGTCTTTGGTGGTTGAAAAGTATGGTGAAGAAACATGGGAAAAATTAAGGTAATGTGTTGCCAATAAATGTAGCGCATTGAAAGAAAATGCTCAGGAATTCAGCAGCAGAGGATATAATTTCTCATTGGTAAATGGTAGCTGATATGTATCTCAGGCAATTATTAGGAGTAACTAACAGGGCAAAAGCAAGAGTTTCTTGCCTTGTAACACTTCATCCTCTGATACTAATTTGTCCCAATTAATTTGTCATATCACATAATTAAAGACGACATTTAGTCTTATAGACAATTTTGCAATAGACTCTCTGGCTCACTGTGACAATATTGAGAAGTAATTACACTGAAAAGATGTCATCCTTAATATAAAGTCAGTTTAATGCCAGTACTCTCAGAAAAGCAGCTGAATCATAGAGATCATCTGGCTCCAATGCCCCTGCCATGAGCAGGGAACCTTCCACTAGACCAGGTTGCTCAAAGCCCCATTCCGCCTGGCCTTGTATCAGCTCTGTTTGTCTTGTCTTTATGAGCGATATGGTATTTCCAAGTACATAAATGATATTCAGATGCATACATATAATATCCATTGAAGCCAATATAAAAAAAAAATCAGCAGGTTTCGGGAGCCCCAAGAGCTTGATATTGTGGCCGCATTGAATGACAAGCCAGTAGACCAGAAGACAAACTAAGACACCACTTGCTCCAGCACCCCACTATATGATGTCCCAATCCTTGAAAGAGTTTACTGTAATACCATACCACGAAATAGCAGAAATAGAGAGGTGGACACCACCATGCAGCCATGTTAAAGCAATTTAATTCCTTTAAAGCAACTTAATATTAAACTTATATCATTAGGTGAAGAAGTGTGTTCCAACATAACGCTTGAGGGAGGTTAAGGAGTGCATTCACAGCAAACAGTACTTAAGAAATGCCAGGGGGGTCACCCAAGCATGTTGTATTTACAGCTCTGCTGAGACAAGAATATTGTCCTCTCTGTTTCAGGCTGCAGGCTGGAGTCCAGGATTCTTTCTTGACTTTTGAGGTTTACAAAGATGAGATCACAATGCAGCTCGTCGACAAAGCCTGCAAAGTATTAGGTATGTGTTAGCATGCCTCAGAAATGAACCATGAACCATCCTGGGTCAAGCTTGAGACTGCAGCCCAGGTTTTGTCTCCTGTGCCCTTGGGAATGCCCTCCCTATGTTGCAAATTTTCTGCCTTCATTCTTAATCCGCCTGACAGCATTGCAAGAACTTCCAAACCTTTCTTATTCCTTAAGGTATCTTTATTTTGCCAGGTGTTCCTGCTGACACGGTTCTGAGGGAGTTTGGAAAGTATTTCTTTGAATTCTGTAAGCGCTCAGGCTATGACCACATGCTGAGGACTCTGGGTGGAAACCTCTACGAGTTCATAGAGAACCTGGATGCACTGCACAGCTACCTGTCCCTTTCTTACCAGGCAAGTCCGAGTAGTAACTGCTGAGCAGGTATGGATGGACCTGCTCAGAGTTCATAACACAAGGAGCAGCATCTCATAGGTGTGAATAAATAAAGGAAAAAAATCACCAAAGCATGTTCTCTTCTCCTGTGTTCTGAAACAGATTACTCCAAAATGTTAGGACAGTTTCTAAAAATGGTTGGTTTTGGCTAGTCCTCAACATTAGGCATTATTTAGCACATTGGCTTTAATTCATATCAGATTTTCCTTCAGAGGTGAGAATATTTATGTTTTTCAGCTTATTCATATTACTGTTTATGTTATTAAGGCATGAGATGCTTTTATACAAATGGAATCTATCAGTAGTCTTAGAAAAAGATATTGAGGTTTTGGTTTTGTTTTTTCCTCAGGAGATGAATGCACCATCTTTTAGAGTAGAAAAGAATGAAGATGGGTCAATGCATTTACATTACTATTCAGACAGAAGAGGTCTGTGCCATATTGTGCCAGGTAATGAGACAAAATGCAGAGTACAGATCAATGCAATTATGTATATACAGAGTAATCATATATTTGCAGATACACTCAGAGTTCAGCATCTTTTTTCAGATGAGGACTGGCCATGGAATTGAAGCCTGGTAGAGTTGAATCTCCAGACACCTGAACTCAGTGTTCTCCTACTGCCTGATCACTCCTAGCTCCCAGTAACTTTCACCAAAATTTATTGTATGACAATCCAGGCCATAAACGTCCTTGCTACAGAACTCCCTCCCTCGAAGAAAAATGAAAGTTCATGATGTGTATTGTGTCTAACTGCTTATTAATTCTCAGTGGCTTGTGCTTTTTAAATTAGAGTGAAGTAGAAATTCTAGTTGAGTTGAAGACATTCATCCACTCTGTAGTATATCCAATCTGTAAAACTCCTACTGAACCCTGCTCTAAACAGAATTTTTTACCAGCATTTACCAGAATCTCCAGGGTTATATTTCGGCAAAGATTAGACAGCTATAGGTCTGTAAGAGATGATCATATTCCTTTCTTTCATAAATGAGGCTGAATTTAGAAGTTCATCAAAACTCCCCCCTTTGTCAAAACTAATTTCTTATTGAAAGCACAGAACTATTTGGAATTTCAGACAGAGCTTTTGATGTCATTGTCCAGTATTCTGCCTAATACCTAATGAGAAGTGAGAGAACTGATTTTGCATCTGCATGAAAGATAGTTCCTTCCTTTCAAAACACAATATTCTTCAGTGACTGAAACAGACTGTATAGCAGAATCTCTTTAGACTCCCTGCACTTCTGGGTTAATGGAAATTCGTATTATTGCTCTATGGCTACTTGAACACATTCTTCATAGATCCTGCTGAGCTGCTCCTAGTGAAAATAAGCATTTGTTCTCAGCCAGGGCAGAGGCAGCAGTAACTTTAAAGCTGACCTCCTCTGTGCATATTCTCATCGTGGCAATGGTAGCAAGAACAACATGGGTTGCTTTCTTCTTCCAGAGTACTTTGGAAAAGTGATTTCTGAAACAGTGTGTGAGCCCTCTAAAAGGGGAATTGAAAAGGTTTTGTTCTTGGAAATACCTTGTGTTTTGTTCCCCCTTCAGGAATCATCGGTGCAGCAGCCCTGGATTTTTTTAACATTGAGATTTCAATGAAAATAGTCAATCAAACAGAAGAAGAAGAAAGAACTGGGAAAAAAGAACATATTGTTTTTCTTGTCACTCAAAACCCACTATTTCCATGCAAGGAAAGAAATGAATTTTCTTCCTCATCTCAATGTCATGTTGACTCTGAAAAACAAATTGAGAACCAAATGAATAAAGAGGTATTTTAATATTCATTATCACCATATTACTAAAATATATTTAAAATAAAAACACCCTTGAATTTCCCTTTGGATTTATTTCAACAGGACCTTGAAAAGGCCAAGAATACAAATGGAGACAGAGGAAACTCTGTTTGTCCTGTTAAGAAAAGTCACTGGAAAACATTAAGAGGAATAATCACATTAGGAAAAGGTGAGAGATTGTTCAGAGGGAGCTTGTCATCATTTCTGAGTCTCTTCAGTGAGAAAGTCAGTAAGCCTCCCTATCCCCACCCACCCATCCATTTTGAAGTTACCATTTATATTTCCTCTGCAACTTTTCAAAATGTTTCTGGTTAAGTTTCTTTCGGTTTGACATTGATGATCAAAGAAAAATTGCAG
The DNA here is from genome assembly GCA_013400735.1 of Pomatostomus ruficeps. Taxonomy (NCBI): domain Eukaryota; kingdom Metazoa; phylum Chordata; class Aves; order Passeriformes; family Timaliidae; genus Pomatostomus; species Pomatostomus ruficeps. The sequence continues at coordinate 38,480 of VYZT01009918.1, forward strand.
ATAATAAGCATGCTTAGTAATGACAGATACTTAAATGGAATATGACTTGTCACTTTTGTCTCTTAAACAGGGCTTTCTTCTGGAAAGTGTTCTATAAAATGCCATTGTGTGGTGAATTTGATTCTTCATTCTCATGTCATTGGTTTAAGATGCTGAATTTAAAAGTGTGTTTTTTAACTTGGTAGATACTATTCCTTTCCAGAATTATCAGCTGTAGTAAATTTTGAAAGCCAAATTACATCCTCCGCTACCAAAATCTACTGCTAATCTACTAACCTCTGCTCGTACCTCTATATATTAGATATTTATATACGTTTATAAAATGGAAGGGGTTTTTCAGTTAGGATCTTTCGATTTCCCAGATGAAATGAGAATCTAGCTCACTATTGTCAAGGTGTCTGCATTCTGGGATGAGTGAAAAATTGAACCTGATATCACCTGGTGCAGTGTCAGATGCATTACAAGGGTAGATATATTGAGTAAGAAATTAATATATATTTAAAATAGCATTTTAGAATAGCATTATTACTAAAAAAAAATCCTTATGAGTTATCAAGAGCCAGACATTGATAAATTAAAAACCCATGTTGACTTCCCCTAAAGCAGCAAGAGGTCTAAAATCTAGGTCCTAAATTTGTAATATTTTGCACCAGTCTCCTGAGTGACTGGAATGTTTTTCTCAGCAGAACTTACGGAAGTAACTGTCATAGCCACCTTCAGGGGGAAAGAGAGCACTGGAAGTAACCATCCTTTTGATTCTTGTGGGTTACTGGGAATCCAAGTTTATACTGGGGAGATCAAAGGTTTTGGGTGCTTCATTAAAAGATGAGCTCTTCTGATAATTTACCCATTGTATTCCTTTTACAAAAATATCTGCTAGTAAGCACAACCTACTCTGTAGATTTGTGACCATTTTGTAAAAAATCTCAGGGTAAGTAAAACAGAAACCAAACAGTAATTTGGTCTCAGTGCTATGGACATTGTATATATGGTTTATTGTATAGGAGACTAAAACCCAGATCATGCTGGGTTCTTTTTCTCTGTGTTCCTTAGTAGATGGCAAAGTGTATTAAATCCACTTCTGTGCACATTTTTGTGGGAGGTAGCTGTGTTTTATTGCTATGGCATCTGCAGATTCACAGAAGAGTAACATCTACAGTTGTTCATCTATTCTTAGTTTTTCCACATAATTTCATGCATCTAGTGCTTTGTGTTTTTTGTGTGCTTAAGATTTAAACACTCAGCCAGCTCAGATTAGTTGCTAATCAGCTTGGATTACACTGTTGAGCATTCAGCACAGATGTGTGCACATTTCTGGGCCTACACACTGTTTGCTTTGTCTTCACTCAGTATGATACAGGGTCCTGTCTCACTGAGGGACAAAAAGTAATGCTGACTGGTTTTATGAGGTACAGCCTGCTTTGAAAACTACACATTTATCTCACCACAGGTAAGCTCCTGAGAGGATTTGATCCTGTTTATCCCAAGAGCCTCTGGATTGACACGAAAACATTTTGCAATGGACTTCCTTTTCATATGGTTTTTGACAAAGAGGTAGGACAAGCATCTGGTCAGGACCCTTAGTTTGCATAAACCTCGTAGTGATTTCCCTCTGTTTTGACTGTCCTAGAGTTCCCTGCTGCGTGTGCTCTGTCTGCAGTGCACAGTCACAGGATTTGCAGGAATACTCTGTACAGAGACAGGCAATAAACAACACAGCTGGCTCTGGATCACTGCAGATAGGAATCTCCTCTGAATGGATTGAGTTTACCATGTCTGAAACAGCTGCAGACATGCCAGCAAGGTTTATTGCAGCAGTCTATCTGTTACCAAATACTGAGCAGAATTTTCTGAGGTTTCTGGCCACCTTCCTGTCCCTGGAGATACCAGGGACATGTCCCATCCTTTAAAATGGCTTTGCACTTAGAGTTTCCCCCTCTCCTCCCAGTTATTAATCTATCTCAAGGCTTTGAGGGCTTTTTTGGCAGCTGAGGCTCTGTGTGCTTCCTGAGACTACTCCTACCTGCTTCTACTGGGAAAGCCAGCTACCTACTGAACCAGGCAGCGTGCAGACCCACTAGGACCCAAAAACCTTTTCACCTTCTGCGGGAGGACTGAGTCTCCTCTCCTGTGTCCCCATACCCCGCAGCCCCTTGGTAGGGCTGCCCTCTGGCTGGTTCCCACCTAGCCTGGGTTCCCACCAGCCTACAGGGCCTCTTGCTCCAAACTCTGTGGAGAGAATTTTAAGACAGGAGTAAAGGAAGGAAAAGCTGAGCATGGGACAGCAGAAGAACGCTGAACACAATTCCCTCAGGGAACATGTTTCGGCATCACGCTGGTTGAGATTCCGGAGCACATAATCTGCTTCATGCCACTGCCCACATCTGCCAAAATGCAGAGTCCTAAACCTTTCAAGAGGGCCAGTATGTATAATTTAATAAAATTACACGTGTCCAAAGAAGAAAAGTCCTACACCCATTACTGGTAGCTGGGTCAGAGCTTCAATAATTGATGACAAGCAGTGAAGAACATTTCTGCAGAATTTAAGCCTCACATATGGTCAGCAGAGTAAAGGAGAATGACTAAACTTTTACACATGATTAAGAAAGTAACCCATGGCATCTATTGGAAAATTAATATTTGCCAGGGCATTTTATGCCACAGTTATTTTTGTTTTGGAATACAAGACACTGTGGTATCTCTAATTCTCTCCTGCAGCTACCTGGAAGGCTGTTGGATAGGCCTACACAAACGCAAGCAGGGAGAATAGCAGGTGGTTTGGGGGTTTTTTCACAATTGTCAGGAAGGAACATTTTAATAACAACATTCCTTTCTTGGGGCTTTGTCTTGCTATGAAGGGCATGCATTCAGAGCTGGGTGGTACCACACAAAGGTAGAAATTGTGCTCAGAAATAATACACGTGCTCTAACAAGGCCAAGTGTGTGGAAATGTATAAACAGTGATCAGCTGTAGCTTGGTCTGAACCCAAAGGGACAGGAATTGTAACACATGGTCCATATTTTCTTTTTAAGCTCAAAGTGAAGCAAGCCGGGGTGAGCATTCAGAAGATTGTACCTGGCCTTCAGACCATGGGCATCTGCTTGGATCAGTACTTCAGGATCATTCACCCGGAAGTGCCCTTCACCATCTCCAGCATTCAGAAATTCATCAACAGCCAATTTGTTTTCCAGACGAAGAGAGAGATGATGCCTGAGTCATGGAAAGAACGGCCCATGCTGGAGCTAAGAGGTACTTCACTGTTTTCAACAGCATAACTGCTCATATTAAATCAGGAATTACGCTGGGGTGCACTCCTGACCTCACTCGAGTCCTATAAATAGCCTTTGGACACTGAGGAGATTAGATGGTTCTGTTTAGAGAAACAGGAGATGCTTGTACACAAATTCTTCTATCACCTCACCAGATTTTGAAGGCTTTCAGTCAGAAACAACAACTCTGCTCCTATTTGAAAGGCTTAGAAATATGGTGGTTTTCTGATGCTGCAAAACCCACATGTGAATACATGATTTGTTCTTAATTTATGCCTTTGAGGGGAGTTATTTGCTACTGGCTGGATTTCAAATGTGATTAAAAATAGATTAGTTCTCTGTGCTTTTATTTTTTGTAGCACATTTTCAGATTCTGATTTCTCTCTTCTCACACCCCCTCAAAGTCACGCAAGAGTTTACCAGTTAAAATAATCTCAGCAAAAAAAGATACTGTACTTGCTTTATTTTCACTGAGAGGACTGCATATGGGATGATCCTCAGCTTGGTGTAATTAACTATAATGACATTTGGTTTAAGTGTTCTGTGACTTCAATTTTGCTTTTCAGAACCATGTAACGTGACCTAATTTGCTCTTGTCTCCTTTCACCTTTATGTAATGAGTGTCAAATCTTGTATTCCTGAGATTCAGAAAAAAAATTAGGTGTTTAGGGAGACCTTTAAAAAAGTAATGCTATCAAAACAAGGAACTTTGACTAGTCATGGGTACAATAGTACATTCTCTTATGCGCTAGGGGTTAATTCACATGGTATTTCTGATGTTTCAATCCTCTTAGTTTTAAAGCTGTTCATCCAGTAGCCCTGGGGATAAGGTGAGGGAGAAAGAAAGAAATAGGAATTTCTAGATTGCTGTTTAGAAACCAATGATACTTATGAAGCAAGTTAATAATAATAAAAAAATATTTTAAAATATAATTGTAATCAAACCTCAACCAAAACAAAAAAAAAAATGGATCCCCCACCAAAAATGCCTTTTACCTTTCAGGCATTTTTGTAACTGCCTATTTAGATTATGATAGTGACTGAAAGCTCCAATTTCCAGGGAGGGAGGTGCCATTGACTTTACTGGGGCACAAACTACATTGTGAAATTAAACTTCAAATGTTTTGCTTTACTACTGTGAGTCTCAGTTCCCCTGTGCATGATTTTGACTGACTGGCTTCAGGAACAGCTGAAGAACGAGGAGGGGAAATGCAGAGGGGAGCAGAGAGGAGAGATGTGACCACTGAGGTTCCTCATGAGGAGGAGGGACTTGAATCCCAGTCGGCCTCCGCCCAGCACCTGCAGTGAGCAGTGACTGCTTCCTGGGTGCTGGCACTTTGCCTCGTGTGGCTCTTCCGAACAAGTTCACCTCTAATTCACAGGAAACAAATTCCTGTGTTTATCCAGACCCTACAGAAACCCACTGTCCTTAGAGCTCATCCCCTAAAATTAACACCAGCAATGCTGAGCACCGTGTGAAAGGCCATGCTGCTGAGAACCCTAGGCAACCCTTGTTCCCCGCAGGGCAGATGATGTGGATGGAGTCCCTGCAGTGCATGCTCTACCTGTGCTCGCCTCTGCTTCGCACTCTGCACGAGCTGGAGGAGCGGCAGATGCACATCGCAGACATTGCCCCTCACGATGTCACCAGGGATTTGATCCTCCTCAACCAGCAGCGCCTGGCCGAGATGGAGCTCTCCAACCAGCTGGAGAGGAAGAAGGAGGAGCTGCGGATCCTGTCGAAGCACCTGGAGGAAGAGAAGAAGAAGACTGAAGCTCTGCTCTACGCCATGCTTCCCCAGCACGTGGCCAACCAGCTGAAAGAGGGGAAGCGAGTCGAGGCAGGTGAATGAACAGGATGCTTTTGGGATGTGTGATTTGTGCATCAGGAGATGGTGATGGGGAGACTGGGCTGCTGGCACAGCACTCTGCTTGGTGACATTCTTGGGCAGGAGGATGAGCACAGACCCTTGATCTCACTGATAATAACAGTTAGGCTATTCTTTCAAAGAAAGGTTTGGAAGCTCTGCCAAAATTGTTCCTGAGGTGGTGAAAGGTGGTAGTAGCTGCCCATTCAGGGAACAAAATTCAGTGTTTCAACAGTAATCTGAGATTTTGGTTTTAACATGGGTATACAGGAAGATGAGGGCTCAGAAGCGAAGGGGATTTTTGCTAGAAAATTCTCTTAGTACCTCTATCCTGTCTATAAATGTGAATCATGATGATTTCCATGGTTATTAAGGGTAGCAAAAATACACTTAAATTCCCTTTAGTAAGCACATATGTGAAATCTGGGATAACAAGCTAAGTGTATCTTGTATATGAGGTATTCACATGTGTGGGTTGTTTGAGATGTGTGATGATTCTTACATTTGCTACGCTCTTCTATTGACACCTCTCCTTCAGCTCAGCACCCGTATAAGAATATGACAACTGAGAGGCCATAGAATGATCTTTACAAACAAGTCCAAGCAGATACCACAATTATCCAGTCATTACAAGTACTCACCACGGCTCTTTCTGCCCACAGGAGAGTTCAAGGAGTGCACTATACTGTTCAGTGACGTGGTGACCTTTACCAACATTTGTGCCCAGTGTGAGCCTATCCAGATAGTTCTCATGTTAAATTCAATGTACCTGAGATTTGACAGACTGACCACAGTGCATGACGTGTACAAGGTAGGTACTGATCAAAACAGGCTGTAGAAATATTTGCTGGTTTGTTCTTTGTTTTGTTTTGGGGTTTTTTGTTTGTTTTTAATTTACTTAAATCCTCTTCACCACACCATGATTGTTGATAAACCATAAAATATTACCTATTTGTAGTGGCCATGCAAACTGAAAAATAGGGAGAAGAGTGATTAAATCCATTTAAAGATTTTGGACAGGAGTGCAACGTGCAACTTCTATCATAGGCTAAAGTCTCCTTCCACAATGCTAATACCAGAATGGCTGTTCTTTCATGTATCTGTCTCTCACCTTTCTTAAATGCCTATCCAACGTGACTAATTTTCCTAGTTGCTTTATTTGAACCTGTTGTAAATAGGTCACTATGTCCTTAAGTGTCTCTTTTGGTGGGAAATAACATTATAAACAATACCTAGATAATACCTAGACTTTTATTTTGTGGAGATCTTCAGCAATGGTATCACCTCCTGCTGACCCCCAAAGAGCATCAGTCAGACCTAGACTGTAATGTACACGTGATCTCCAAACTGTGCTGGAAAGATCAGAGCCCTGGCTGGCCCATAATAACAGTGCTATCAACACTTCCAGAGGTACCAGGTTTGATGTGCTGAAGAGCAGTTCCTAACTTTTTGTCTGTCCCCAGCTCATTAAATATTGAGGAAGGCAGAAATAGTAAAGGGTGAAATCCAGATCTCATTCATTCCTTGCTCAGGCAAGGCACGCAGTTCATCCCACAATAAATTGTACTGGGAAATCAGAAGTATTTCTTCCTTGGCAAGGAATCTGTATTCAATAATTGAAGCATCCAGGATATGGCCCACAGATTTTAGGATAAATTAGCATCATATTCTGTCTAAATCATCCATCATGAGTAAATGACCTGTCACTGTAATAATCTTCTTTTGATGCCTGCATATAACTCCTATTAATATTGAAGGGGGTTACTGGGGTACAGAGAGCAAGGATGAGATTCCTATTGTGGGGAATTGGGAAAGAAATGAAATAGTGACACTGATCAGAGAGACTTGGCCCAAGCTTATAAACATCTGAAGTTATGAATAAATCTTGTTAAATTAAATCTTCTACTATGGCTGAAAAATAATTAGAGTATCTATTTGCATTAGTAGCTTTTTACAGTTGTTTTTAATTTGTTACAGAAAATTACTGGCATCACTGTGGGTTTGGCTGTCTGATAGAAGGCATGGACAGGAACACATTCTATGAGATTGATGTGCTGAACAGTTTTATGTTAATGAACAAACCCAAATATTAAATTACGTTTCCACTCTCCTATTGGTGTTAATTTTTAAGAAAGCCAATCAATCTAATCTAAAAGATCTCTTGTTTACTGATGATAAATGGGCCAGTGAAGTCTCGTAAGAGCAGTTTAGAAAATTTCATTACCATGTAACAGACTTTTACAGTGGATTTTAAACATTTAAGTATTGTCTGTTTCAAACAGGCCTGTTCTATTCCCAGCAAAATTTCTGGTACAGGAACAAAATCCAAAGTATTTCTCAGGTACTTTACCATGTATTTCAAGGAGACTGGATGCCTGCAGCAGGACAAATCCTTCAGCATGTGTCTCACAGGCTGCAGCTGTTGTGGGAAAACAGCTGGTTGTAGGGAGGGATGCTCCCAAATTGTTTAGCTCACACTGTTCTGTGACATCCTGGAGCTTGGAGGTTCCTTGATTTCTTGTGAACCTCTTAATCATAATAATCAGTGAATAGGCTCCCTTGCTGTATTGTGACTTTTAAAAAAATAAATCTCTCCTAAATAAGAAATACACTTTCAGCACCAATTGTGAATTAGAGCTAATTAATAGCACTCATCTGTCAGGCAACCTCCTGGCTCAGGGGCTGTGCCTGGGAGTAGCTCTTTGCATATAGGTCTGCCCTGGGTAAGAGACAGGCAAACAGTCTGACACGTGCACAGCAGCCCTTTCTCCTCAGGGTCTCTCACAATGATGCCTAAAGTGGGTCGAGTGAGCAGGGACAGAATGCGCTGAAATTTTCAGTGTGCAGTGAAGGAAAGGAACTCCATCTCGAGGAAACTCACGTGTGCTAAAGCTTTTCAGTGATTGGAAGCACCTTTTAAGAGAAAGGGGCAGCTGGTGCAGATAAGAAGAGCCCTCAAGAGCAGACCTCCAAGCTAAGTGAGAGATTCCTGGCGTGCTGACATGCTCGTCCCTCTCAATCCCAGGTGGAGACAATTGGAGATGCCTACATGGTGGTAGGTGGGGTCCCTGTGCCCGTGCCCACTCATGCTGAGCGAGTTGCTAATTTTGCCTTGGGCATGATCATGGCAGCCAAAGGAGTGCAGAACCCAGTTTCTGGAAATCCCATCCAAGTAAGTTAACACAAAGCTGTGTGTGTCTGTCTGCTTCTTGTGCTGAGCTTCTGGTTAATGCATTGCAGCAGGACCTCAAAGAGCTGCTGCTGACTCCTCTGTGGCTTTGAGCAAGGCCCCATGGACACATTTTTCACCAAGAGCCTCTCCCTGGGGATATTTGATATCATACTGGTGTCCAGTGTTGTGTTGAGATGAACTTTTAGGTGGCTGGATAGCACTAAGAAAGATGTTAAATAACAAGTGACATTTTTGGGGGGTGTTTTATGTCTTCGTAAAGATTCGAGTTGGGATCCATACAGGTCCTGTCTTGGCTGGGGTTGTTGGAGAAAAGATGCCTCGTTACTGTTTGTTTGGGGACACGGTGAACATCGCTTCCCGCATGGAGAGCCACGGTGTCCCGAGCAAAATTCACCTGAGCTCCAGTGCCTACCAGTGAGTAATTGCCATGGGAACTTTACCTGCTCAAGTCCATTGCCTTGGCAGCTGCACCCTCCAGTGTAGATGGTGCTTAGGCACTCATTTAAGCAGCTTGTAAAGGAAAATCACTGCTTGTAAAGAGTTTGATTTTTTCTAATTATTCCAAATGGACTTACATATAGAAGCAGAAGTTTGAGAGTCTTCACCCTAGAGAGCAAAATATTAAAAAAAAAAAAAATTGTGATAGCTTATTTGGAAGTACTGATAAATTGATACAGGTACTAGAAAGAACATTTAGAACATTTAAAACATGAACTTTTAAATCCCTCTGATCGAGTGCCATAATTTGTAGTGAAACAGTTTTATTTACTCTTACTAAGGCTTTACTGCATAAACAGCTATTCTCTTCATGCTGTAATTCACTTTCCAGAAACTCATGTTAGTAAAAAATTAATACTACATTTTCAAGAACTTTATGTGTGCATAAAATCTGTATGCAGGAGTGGAAGCAAAGACAAACTACAAAGGAAGGATTACAACAACACTGGGCACATAGCAATGATGTTGGGAAAGTGAGAACTCAGCTGGCATTGAAATGGGCAACAAAGTTCACAGACAGTCAGAGAAGCTTCTGCTGTGTTAGAATATAAATAGAAACAGGGACCTGCTGTGGCAGGTGATTTAGTGACAGCCCTGGAGAAAGGCTGATCAAGGCCTCTCTTGCCATGGTCTTCACTGATGAGATCTTCAAGGTCCAAGGCACCAAGAGTCAGGGTTCAAGGAGTGGGTGAACTATGAGTCCTGGAAGAGGATCAGAGCAGGGGTCTTTTGAGACACCCCAATGCACAGAAATGCACGGGAGCAGAAGGGATGTGAGGTGATGAGGGCTGGGTGATGGCCCTGCAGAGCTGCTGGCTGTCACCTTTGGAAGGCTGTGACTGTCAGCACCATAGCAGCTGAGGAAAGCCAGGTGCTGCAGCTGTGTGCGGGGGGGACAGGGTGAAACGTGGGCTGACCAGCCCCATGTCAGTCCCAGTGAAAATGAAATGGCCATTTTTGGACACATGAAAAAGGCAATTGGGAATGGCAAGTCTGGATGTCAAATAAATGAGTAAGTCATGCTTGACAGACCTGATTGCCTTCTCTGATGAAATGACTGGGGATAATTCTGTCTAGCTGACATTGGCTGCCTCAGTTCTTAATTTCTATTTATTGGTCAATAAGAACCCTCCACCCTACTGAAGTATTTGTCTGTGTGATCCATTAATTTTTGATCAGGCTGTATGTGCAAAGCTATGAAAGCACAGCAGGCTTGAAAAAACAGTTGAAACAAATGCTCAGTTGTTCACGAATTGAGATTCCTTTTCCCAGACTGTTGTGATTTCATCACTGAGCTCTTTTAAAACATCAGTGTCATATTTACTTGTCTTGAATTTTCATGTGTCATTTTGTTTCTGATACTTTAGGTGCCTAAAATACAAGAACTTTGAGATTACTGAAAGAGGAGAAATCGAAGTAAAAGGCAAAGGGAAAATGCACACATACTTCCTCATCAGAAATAAATCCGCAACTGAAAATGAGATTATGGGAAGACCAATAAAAGATTTCGATTCTGGCCATGAATTTGTTCAGTCCCTTCCAGAAGGCAAGACTGAAACAATACCAACTTCTCATCAGCCAGGTAGAGTCAACTCAACACATATTTTCCTCCTTGAATAAATGAATGTTAATACAATCCAATTAAATGTCCTTTTCTTCTTTCAGCTGCTCAGGCTCAGCCAGAGAAGGACCAGACCCCAGCTATTGCAATGAAGTATGTTGATGGCCCCACAGATGCACAAAACAGCCTCAAAAGAAGGAATCAGATGAAAGTTGGAGATTTAACAGGTAGTTATTTAGTTACCATCTCCCAAAGACCACAGAACTAGGAAGTAACTGAGGCTTAATCTTGCAAGTTCTTTAATTAATCTTCTGAATAACCATTGTTTTACTCAAGCTAGAAGTTCATGCCAACATACACCCATTACCCCTCTGCACACTGTTTAGGGCCAAACAAATTTCACCTTTGGAGCAGTCCCAGATGTGGATCATGCTCTAGGGAGAAAGAAGCTGACAGAGCTGTCAAAGCCCCGAGCCCTTCTGGCAGTGCAAATAGAATAGATAAACGTTAGACAGCTCTTCACAGGGACAGACCCATGGACTGTTCATGTACACATCTTTTCCTAGAAAAGAGGTAGTTATGGAGGAGCCTTACCAACTCAAGAGAGACCTCAGTCCCCAGGCTGCAGGAGTCAGAAGGATTTATTGCCATGCTCATGTTCTGTGACCAAAGTTCATTCTCTTTGAAGCAGCTGATACTGAGAGATAACAGATTTGATGCCATAACAACCTAATCTAACACAGCAAGTCTTGTAGTTCTATTTACGTGTTTTGTGGATTTTATACAGACTAAATATGTTGCCGCTAATTACTAGAAAATATTTTACTGCCTTCCCTCCCACCTGCTTAGATGTGGTAGTTAATCTAGTATGTGGTGTGCTGACAAACAGAAACCTCTCTGGTCCTTAAAAACTCACACTGCAGGAGTGTTTCCTTTCAGGCAAAACTTGTGATTCCAAAAGCGATGGGAGTCTCCATGGCAACCAGCATGCAGATGATGGTCCTCGTCCTCCAAACCAGGGAAGAGTCAAACCTGCTGCTGAAGAGCCACAGAATAGAAATGTTCGCTCTAATTTTTGCACTTTACTCTAAGTTTCTTACTTTTACATTGAACAGAGAAATTTTATTATGATTTTGTGCATTTTGCTGTTATGGGACTGATTTTGTATATGAGTACCACATGATTTTGTAAAAAAAAAAAAGAAGAAAGACATTTCATCGCAGTTTTCAGTAAAAATAAAACAGTGGAGGAAGTTTTTTTTAATCAATCTATATGGGCGATATAATAGTCCCAGAGGAGAAAGAAACCCTTGCAAGATGCTTTGAAGATGCATTTTTCAACCTGTGCCACATCTTTGAATATCCCTGTGTAAAAAATCATGTGTTGGTATCTGATGCAGCAATCGAGAAAGAGGTGACTCATCCAGCTAGAAATATTCCTACTCCAATGAGCACTTGCCATAAAAGAACCATTCCCTGAAGTGACCATCTGTCTTGACTCCAGCACAGCCAACAACTTCCCCATGTAGGGTTAGCAGAGTTCCATCTACGTTTTAACTGCAGTAACGGCTTAACCTCTTGACAGGTCTTCTGCTGGGTAAAGGCATTATGGAGTAGAAGTGCAGAATAGATCTAAAAGAACCTGTATTTTTGCATCCTGCAGAGAAAATAATGTGTACTTGATAGCACCCACCAGCAAAAAAGAGCATCTGTGATCTCTGAACCAGCCGTGTACGCTGTGCACAGGAGGACATGGAAGTGGTGGAGTTACAAAGCATTGGCATTGTCACAACACTGAAGGACTGTTCGAGGCCTACAACCCTTCTGAGACCTTCAAGTGACTTTCAAGTTTATTTCTCATTTCGTCACCCCCGCTAAACAAAACACCCCAAGCTTCAGGACTGCAGAAGGAGAGTGTCAGTGCTGGAATTAATGTTGCTAATATCATTGAAAATAACAGCATTAGAGATCTACATCACTTACCTGATGTCAGAGGCTGCTCAGCTGAATGACTTCCATGCTGATATATTCTTAGATTATGTCTGATCAGAAATGGCAGAGAAAAATTGAAATTCCTCTGTCAGGGATTTCAGACAGAGGAGCAAAACTACAATGGATATAAAGGTTGTAGACAATTTGGTGCATCATAAATTCTGCTCTCACTCCTATAAATGGAGCTTGGAGTGGGTGGGTGACTTTGAAAGGAGATGTGCCCTGCATATCTCTGGCTGTGGATTCATCGGCTAAGGATACAAGCATGAGACCAATGTGAACTCTGAGCAAGAACTCGCTGGAGAAGGTGATAATGTTACTCCCCTGTAACAGTCTGGAGCATCACATTTCCACCTCTGTGTCTGCAGCAAGAGTGAGGCTCTTTAAACACCAGACAGAGAGTTAAGACTGATGAAAAGCATCTCCTCCTCTTTATAGTATAACCAGATGAAATTTCACCTGGTTAGAGTTTTTTTTTCAAATCTCTGAGACAGGAGCTCTGTAGTCTAGGAGCTTGGCAGCTCTGTCTACAGGAGCAATTAGTGCAATTAGATGTGCAGAGGAGGATGCACAGAGTGAAACCATTGGTGCTGTTGTCCATACAAGAGGCGTTCCAGGGGGTTTGCTAGGTGAGGTCCCATGCAATGAATGCCTGTTAGCTTTTGGAGCACCTCATAAGCACATCTTCTGACTTAGTTTCGTCCAGGAGAGATCCATGCGTGTGCTGTGAGACCACTCTACAGTGTGAAACAAAGTGCAGTAAGTGGCTTTGAGCAGGAAATTCACTCAGGAGTGCACTCCTGACTCACTGAAATGCTGTTGTAGGCATACCCTGTAACAGGAGGACTTTCTACCATGCAGCTGAGCAGCACCATTCAGGGAGAGTGCAATTTTATGAATGGAAAGATTTATTTATTTATTTGGATTCTGTTATCTAGGCATTGTTCATTATTTTGCCAAGGGAGAGATCTACTGTACGTTGATGCTCCATCAGAAGGTTATAATTGTTAAGCTGGGTGTCAAGATTTCAAACACTGGGGTCTGTGCTACCCTCAGACACACAACATTTAAATTTCACCTTCACCCTCAGTAACTCCTCCCCATTGTCCCTGTCCTCATGGCTTTGTGCTTCTGTAGTACGACCGTAGCTTTAAAAAGACTTCCCTGAAGAATGAGAATACCCAATTTCTCTGTCACTTACAATGATGTAAAAGTGAGTAACACTTAAATCAGCACTATCCCAGTGACTGAAGTCAGGAAGGAACTCTGACAAGACTTTTGTACCTCCAGCCTAGAGATGTGTTTCAGTACTCTTGACTAGTCGTGCTGATGGAACAGAGAACATGTCATGTAACAGAGGGCAGTGGAGGAATCTGTCACTATTGGCATTTGCTATGGAGAGATAAAGCCACTTCAGTCTCGAGCAAAAGTGTGACACAGGAGTTTACCTCTCCGTGGCCAGTGTGAATGCAGCAGGGAGCTCCTGCTGTCTCTGCTGCTCCTGCAGTCCCACAGCTGCATGGCTGAACACCGCTGACCACTTCTTTGAAAAAAAGAATTTCCAGTTGGAAATGGTCCAGCCAGCCTAGCCACCAGTGAGTAGGGTCTGGTATATATTCTGGGCTTTAATACAGATATATTACAGAGTAGTTTTAGATAGAAGCCCAGAGCCCCTCTGAGCTTGTATGGATCATCTTGGGAAGAAGAAAGAAAAGGACCATGGCTTAATTGCTGCCAGCCTCTCCTGTCCTTTAACACCTGCTTTGCTTAAACCTGCCCTTCTTGCACTGAACAATCTGTGGATGTTTAATATTGGAATGTTTTAATTGCCAGTAAGTGCTCCATGGTAAGTTACTTCATGCTGTACTGTGGTGAAAATGATGTGCTCAGTGGTTTCTCTGTAGCATCTGCTGCAATCTGGTTCTTCTGGAGTCAAATCTGCACAACTGCTTCTGGAAATTAATGTGCCTGTGCATCATCATGTGTTCTTAAATCTGTAGGCACTGCTAAAGACTGCAAAAATATAATTCAAAAATAAATCTTTTCATTAATATACTGACTGCCATTTGTCAGTGACTACTTTGGTTCCTGTGCCTCTTTTCCCTTCCACCTTTTCTGTTCTCTTTTTCCTCCAGGCCTACAAAAGCACTCAGTCTTTGTGCCAGTCACGTATCTACAGTGAATTGACACAAAAAGGGTGGGAGAAGAGAATTCTCACTGCTGCTTCATGGAAGCTGAGGCTTAGAAAAATTAGAAGCTGAGACTTCTGAAAGCTTTCTAAAGCATATGGATTCCCAAATCCCATTTAATTTGGTGTTAAAACATTAACTGTATAAGCTTGGGTACCTTAAAGGTCCAGGGGCCAGATTTTTCAAAGACTGTTGTTACTTTGCTAAGTGAAAACAACTGGATTTGGGTGCTTAACTGAACACATGTGCAGTGTTTAGTTCCCAAAAATGATGCTTTCCTTAAAACATTTAAAAAGCACTTCCCTGTAAAGCCTTCTAAAATGGGCTGTTGAGCAAGCTTTCCAAACTGGGACCTTGTTTGCTGGAAGTTATTAATTCATTACTTCTGACATTACAATGCAATTCTGTATGGATCCAAGCTGACCATAAAAATACACAAACAAAATAGCAGTAAAATTGAAATTATTACTTCAATTGTGAGAATATATTAAAAGTATACTTGGATATAAAAAACCATGGTGAAAGTCAAAACAAAAAAAGATACACAGAATTTCATAGAAGCATACCATATCGTGGAAAATCCAATCCAGAGGGGATTTTTTTCTACCAAGTCTCTGCTTCCACCTTAGAAAACTCAAGAATTTAAGAGTAGACAGTGAGATGAAAATCTTCCTTAAAGTTACCTGTACAAACATCTACTATTCATGCATTCTCTATACAATATTCAGTCATCAGTGCTTCCTGTACATGAAGAAATAGCAGTGTGCAGTATTTTGATTCCATAAATAGTTGTAATCAAAATAAACACATGGAACGCTATCTTTACTCATATGACTAGACGACCAAGCACTGCTTGTTTTTTACAAGCTGTCTGTAGTTCTCTCTCACATCTATTTTGCACCTGCTTGCTGAATTTCTGCTAATGATTTTGGCCCAAGCTGTGCTGAGAAGCCATTCCTAAAAAATTCTGATATTTGCAATACTTATTTTGAGTTGGTGTCCAGCCTGTGGTCTCCAGCTGGATGAGCACACCAAGTCAGAAGCAGATTTGTAGTCCCATTTTCATACCAGTAGGTACATCCCTCCCCTGTGCTCTGTTAGAGGTGAACCCCGAATGGACATAAAATCATTGCCAAGCACTGCAGAAATTCAGGGCAGCATCAACTGACTCTGTGACACCTCCTTAACTTTGCTCTGTTAGTACTGTGAAGTTTGAAAGCTTTACCTACAGAGAAAGCCTCACAGGCTCTTTGAGAGTTCTGATTTTGTCATTTGCATCAGACACCTTTCTGTCAAGGGAATCAGCAAACGCAAGCGGTGACAGGGTTTCTGCTTTTTGTGACAAACACACCAAACCCAGCTTCAACACTGTGTTTCCATCAGTCCTGAGGTGAGGGGTCCTTGAGACAGCACAGAAGCATTTTGTGGAGGTACCTTTGCTTTGTGTGGTTTCATCCCCATGTCTGGGCTTCCAGCTGGCTGTTGTGGCTTCCATTTCCATGCTGAACATGGGGCCAGTGACCCGACACACGGCTGGGTGCTGCTCTGTGGGCAGCCTGCCAAAGCGTTTTGCAGGAGAGGAACCTGACACACAGCTATCATTTAAGGCCAATTTATCTCGGGAATCAATGGGCCTTTAAAAATTCACCAGCTCACATATCCTTTTCAGTGATGGTCGTTAGATGTTTTGTGCTCTGATTTTGTGGGCTCTTGAGAGAACCTTGCTTTTCAGCAAATGATGACATATCCATTGGCAAGAGGAAACTCACAGCCTTTACTTTACCCCTGGAGAAAAAATGAGAAATCATTATGAGGAAAATGCTTTCAACCCTTGTATGCTATTGGACGCAGGATTTGGTGCCTTTCACATGGTCATCCCAGAGGACCAAGCATGGGCCTGTCTGCTGGAAGCATCTGCCTTTTTCCATGGAGTCTCACATCTCTCTGTCAGTGCCTGACCTGTGTGTACAAAGCTCTGTGTGCACAGAACCCTGGGGGTGCCTGTGCACCCACAGAGACCCTTCAGTAATTTTAGTATAATAGCCCTGAAAAGAGTTCTCAGCCTCTCTTATCCTTTATTTAAATATTTAACATTTTTTTTTCATTTACTAAACACAGTGGGAATCCCTTGGTAGAAATAATGCTTTAGCATATATGAATTAAAATATTTTAGACATGTAAATTAGAGATGATTTGTTAGCAGTGCTTTTTTTTATTACTTGGATGCAACTACACTCTATATAAATTCAAGGTAATATTTCTACAGAGTT
This sequence comes from Pomatostomus ruficeps, assembly GCA_013400735.1. Lineage (NCBI taxonomy): Eukaryota > Metazoa > Chordata > Aves > Passeriformes > Timaliidae > Pomatostomus > Pomatostomus ruficeps. Next base: position 55,320 of record VYZT01009918.1, read on the forward strand.
ATTTTTAAAGCAAAAATATTCATATCACATAGAGGATTATAGCTTTGGAGCAAAATGTGAGTAAGCTACAATAAACAAAGAATACGAAAACCTGACATGAACCAGCATGCTGGGAAGCAAAAATGCCATCCCTGTAAAAAATTAAGTTTAATAAGCTTGCTGAACTAATTGCTAGAAATTATCTTACTAGCGAAAAGCTAAGATTGGTGTCTGTGTCAGACATTTGGGTATATAACAGGAGCATCCACCACTGAGACCATAAAAGATATTAAATGTTTTTTGGTGTAAGAAACACAAAGCTTCATGCTCCAGGATATCAAGCAGCCTGCCAAGGGGGTTAGGTGAAAAGCTCGTTCCACAGCAGCCGGCAGTGAGTGCACATGAGTCACTGTTCAGCTTGACAAGGCAGCTCTAATGACAGCGATAAAATCATCAGCGCTGTCGTTTGGCCAGGGGCACCCGGTACGTCCCCAGGCACTCGATGTAACAGATCGGTGCTGCTGTTTTGATTGCTTTGAAAGCTCTTTCCCCTCATGAGCGAGCAGCAGTATTTGCCATTGCCCCCGTGTTCCCTACCACGCACACCTTCCACGTGAGCTGGCTCCAGGGCAAACCCCCTGGAAGCGTTCCTGTGCACCCAGAGTCTTGAGTTTCCCCGGACCCAGTGGAGCGTGCGCCGAAATCCAGAGTTACAGGGTCAGGGTGCTTTGGAAAACGATACGAGTTCCCTGCCAGGGACTAAATTTAGGTGTCTAACTGCTGTAAAACATCTGACCCTGAAATGTCCTTACAAGCAAACCCAGGTGCCTCTGAAAGCTTGGCCTCGTGGGCCCCTGCAGCCTCTTAGCGAGGAGCTGGGCTCCACATCAGCCCTGCACAGGGAGTGCAAGGGCTGGGCACGGGGCTGCTCTGAGGATGCAGGGGGACAGAATAAAAGCTGTTGTGATGTGCCATGCACAGATAACCCCACACAGGTGACACAACCCACAGCAGGTGTCAGCCCCCGGGGTGGCCACTGGAGTCCTGCCCCAGGACATGCATGGGCAGGCAGGCAGAGCCATGGGCTTCTCCCTGCTCCAACACACACTTCGAGGCCATTTGGATTATTGCCCTTTTGAGCCCAGCAGGATCGGGCTAAACCCAGGAGTCAGCATGAATTCCCAGGGTGGGTGTATCAGCAACAGGATATATCACAGTCTCATTACTGCTGGTTCTACCTGTGGTTGTTGTCCTGTGCTGGAAAGCTTGTCATCACTGTGCAGAGACACTCAGGGCTGGTCCAGGAGCCATTTCACTTAATTTAGAAGCTGTCCTGAGACTACATTTTTCAAGGCTGAAAGCATTAACTTGTAATGCTTCAGTTGCAGGGGAAATATGATACAATTCATCTAAATCCATGAGCCACAGTAATGACACGTCTAAAGGCATAGTGCAGAGTTCCTTGGTATTTCCATGCTTTTTGTTCAAAGTTTAAAAATCCCTTTCAAGCTTAGCTTGTCAGAACACCACATCAATCCGCAAAACCCTGCCTGGCTTCAACAGAGCAAAGATTTCACCCCTTTCTCCTTCCCTCAGCCTCTCCTTTCTATAGCAAATGTAACCTGCTACCGCTGCCAAACCTCATGCATTGCAGGGAGGAGAAGGACAACTTCCTCACAAGAGGTCTCTTCAGGAGGTCTGCTCAGGGCCCATGTACATTCAAACAATAATTTTACTGATAACATACTAAACCCCATATATCTTATTAGGTGAAACCCGTGAGCAGCCAGGCAGGTGATGCTGTGCAGGCAAACCAAACCCACCTGCACTTGTAGACGTGCTCCTGAAACAGCTTCATGTTGCTGGAGTGGCTGTAGGACAGACAACTGGCTGGGGATTTCTCAAGCCCTTTCTCCTCTTCCCTGCTGAGCTGTGCTGCAGCAGGAGGGGCTGGTGGCTGGGCACTGCCTGGCACTTCCAGGACCCCATTGCCTGGAGGCTTCCTGCCAGCCCAGTGGGACCTTGTGGTGGAAGGAGCAGGAGCTGGGGAGCCGGTGGGGTAGCGTCTCACAGTCATGGCAGTATCTGAGAAGCAGAGAAAAAAGCAGAGCTAGAAACAACAACAACGATAATATAATGACAACAATTCAGATATCCTCTGTATTTTTGGAGAGTGGCTTTTTACATGGGCGTATAATGATAAAACAAAGGGGAGCAGTTCTAGGATAAAAGAGGGGACATGAGATTTTAGAAGGTGAGATGCTGGAACAGCTTGCCCAGAGAAGTTGTGGATGCCCCATACCTAGAGGTGTTCAAGGCCAGGATGGATGAATCTTTGAGCAATCTGATCTAGTGGAAGGTGTCCCTGCCCATAGCAGGGGTGTTCAAACTAGATGATGTTTAAGGTCCCTTCCAACCCCAAACGATCTAACATTCTATTTTTAATCACTTTTTATGGGGCTCAAAAACATTTTGTATGTGGTGAAGCTGAGAGGCAGAGGAAGCCAGACAGAGGAAGCCAGACAGAGGAAGCCAGACAGCCCTTTGCTCTAGAAGGCAGCTGGAGAGTAAGAACCACAGGGTTAGAAAGCACTTTGCAGAGCTTTCCTGCTTGCCAAAAGAGCAGGGAGCTGTTCCCACCCTGATGATATCCATGGCCACCAGTAGCCCCTGTCTGAGGCCTTCAGGCTGCTAACGTGGGTCAGCGGGGTTGGCAACAAGCACGATTCCATCACAGCACTCCTCTGGCTGCACGTAAATTCACCAGTGCTGGTCAGCCTCTCATCTTATTCCTTCAGACAGATTTGTCTCCTTGAAAACTTGTGGGGCCATTTCTCCAATACTTCTCTCCAAGCAACATTTTGCTCTAATTCCTGCTTCATTAAATCCCCCAGAAGTCCCAACCAAACTTCTAAAACTGAGGAATATTTCCATTTTTCTCCTCTGATAGAACTGTGAAGAGAATACATTCCTATATTTTGACCCCTCTTGGCCTCAGCGAGAACAAACTGTGTTATCTGCAAAAATAAACTGCACATCTGGTGTGATGTATGCAGCCAACCCATCATTATGCGTTATTATTTGTAGCATTTTTCTCATTTTTGACTGAGGCAGGATGGGTTATGGCATGGTTACAAGTGTTGGCCCTTTCCTGCCTGGAACAGAGAGGGGACATGCAGACAGGCATGTAGAGAGCCCGTGCCTGCGAAAACCCAAACCACAAAGTCAAATTCTGCTTAAGCAAAGGGAACCCTTTGAGCTGAATCCTTTGTTTGAGCAGCAGCAGAACACTGCACTAAGCTCAGCTGGGGGGCTGCACGCTGTAAAGCCCACAGAGCAAGGCAGCCGGAGCTGGCTGGGGGGGTTTGGTGTGAGCACAGAACGAGGCCAGAGCAGTTCCATGGGGATAACCGGGCAGCCGGCTAGCTGCTCATCCCCGCTCCTGCGGCCAGGGCACAGCGGGGCCGGCAGACCCTGCACGGCAGTACCAGGGGGCCACGGGCAGCCCCGGACAGCCCCGCTGGTCGGTACCTGTCTGCTCCCTCGGCGCTGCAGCGGCCGTGGCGCTGCCCTGCAGGGATGCTGGGGATGCCGCCGCTCCCTGCCCGTCCATGCCGAGGCTCCTCGCACCGCTGCTCGCATCTGCCCGGGCCGCCCCTCTCTCCGCCGGCACAGCTCGCTGCCCGCAGCCCTGCAGCTCTCTCTTCAGGGCCCTGTTCTCCCTCTCCAGCTTGTTGATTTGGGAGCGCATCTTGCGGATGACCTGCAGGAGGTGCGTGTTCCCCTCCATGCTGCCCCGCAGAGGGGCTCCCCGGCCGGCCGCGGGCAGACCCTGCCCTTAAAAGCCTCAGGACAATGGGAGTCCCTCCCCGCACGGCCAGCACGGGCCAGATGCCGGCACTGGGAGGGCTGGAGCGAGCTGCCAAGTTGCTAAGACAGGGCCATGATTTATTCATTCGGGGGCTCGCGTTTCAGAGCAGAGCTGCCCTGTCCCCTCCGCACAAATCACTGTCAACACGGGATCACTGCACCAGCAGAAACCCACCCGCCCCTCGCCTGCCTCCTGGTTTTCCCCTCACGGCCGAGGAGGACAGAGCCCATTTCCTGTGGTTTGCCCAAAAAGGCTCCACGGCACAAAGAGAGGGTCACCCTTTGCTGGGCAGCAATTCATGTCTCCCTTGGCATGGGGTGATTTACACTTTCTTGCTCTGTGCATCTAGAATTTCAATTTCAGAATTAGCAATTGCTCACAGGAAAGTTAAATTTCTAAATAAAAGCTGATATGGTGCAAGAACCCCGCTATTAACACCATATGCCAACAAGCAGGCACACCAAAGCTCTCCTGGAAGGCTGCAGCAGAGCCTGGGCCCTCTGTGGGCGCCCAGGGAGGCTCATTGGAGTGGAGTGCCTGCTCCAGCATCTCAGGAGTGTAACGAGAGACAGACCAGGCGTGGTTCCTGCATTAGCAAGGGAAACAATCCCCTGCATTTCTCTCATCACCTAGTCCCTAAAGCCATCTTTCTGCTGGCAGTGAGATGCAAAAACCTCTGGAGCAGTCTTCCTGCTCCCCAAAACCTACTTCAAAGTACAGAACTGCAAATGCTGGGAAGTCAACAGGGAAATAATTTAACACACCTTTTGCTTTGAGGCCATTCAGTTCCCAATAGCTCAACAGTGACTCAGAATATCTGAGAGAGGACAAAAAGACATTTCAGCTGTGTGCATTTCCCCACTCTGCTGCTGGAGGCTGGGGGAAGAAAGGAAAACTGTTGTGAGATGCTTCAAACATCAGATGACTCAGTTTTATTTCTTCCAGAGGTGTCAGAAGGGCTGTTGTGAGGAAGCCTTTGGGTCTACAGGGAGGTGCTGCTGCCCAGCAGCTACTGGGAAGCTGGGCAGAAACTGCTGGAACTGAGACAAAACCAGAGATGGAAGTGAGGGGCTTTGCCCTGGGGCATGTCCCCATGTGGGCCATGCTGCCTTCTTGGAACAGCACCCTCAAAAAGCGCTTCACGAGGGCAGAGTGGTTCCTGAAGGCCCTGCTGTGCTCACTGCCCCACTGATCAACAGCCACGGGCTGTGCCCAGCCAGGGCAGCTGGGACCTGCTGCAGGAATACCTGTGCTGATTTTTCCAGGGACACAGGCAAAAGGCTGGGCACTGGCAGCCAGAAGAGTCACTGTCAGTCCTGCTGCCACCTCCTGGGATCCTCTGCAGAGGGCTCTGGATGGCTCAGGCTGCATGCAGAGAGGTGGAACAAATGTGAGTTCTTAGGCTGCAGATGAAGCCCACAGCACCTGTACTTTTGGCTTGGAACCAGGCTCAAATAACAGTGTAGGTGTCCCTATGCTGAGGACAGTGTGTAGGGAGCATTATGGGTCTATTTCTCCAGCAAGCAGATCAGGCTCTGGACCAGTGACAGCACCCATGTGTAATTATAATATTGCTGCTGATCCTGCAGCTGGTGGGTTTGGCTGGGCAGGGGACACTTACCAGCTCAGCAATTAGCTGACCCCAGCTGTAGCTGAAGACACCTGCTCCTCTGACCCCATACCTGTTGCTCCTCTGGAACCAGACTGGAGCAGGCATGGACCTTTTGATGCACCAGAAATGTCTGAAGAAATGACTTTTGTCTTGTAACCTTGTACAGCTGCTGCTGCTGCAAGGGCCAGATGACTCAGGAGCTTTGGACAATGAAAACCTGGCAAAGCTGCCCTTGCCACTGGGCTGACCATTGTGTTCCCTGTAAGCAGAAAGAGCCCCATGCACCCAACCTTGGTTTATTTAAAGTCAGTGGAGTCCAAGACGTGGGCTTATCCTGCCAGCTCCTGGATGCTGCTGCTCTGTGTGCCACGGGTGGGAAACATGCTGGGTGCCTCTCAGCCAAGGCACAGTGGCAGGCTGGGTGTATCTTCAGTGGGCCTTCCTGAGCCCACTGCAGACACCTACAGCTGTGTGGTTTTTGCTATAAAACACTTCAACTTTAAGTCTTTTGTCAGAAAGGGCAATTTCCCACACCTGAGATGCTCTGGCAAGTTGTGCTTGGTAGGATATGGACCCAGGTAAAATTGTTTTCACCCTCAGTCATATCCGAAGCTCTCTGCTAAGAAGAATAACCAAACACAGAGTTTCTGGCAGCTGCTGGACTCAAGGAGCCCCATAGCAATATCTCTGTGTGGCTGCTGGTGCATGTGCTCTGTCTCAGTGGGCTGTACAAACTGCATACCAAATAGTTCTGCAGCAGAAAACCTGTAAACAAAACACAGAAACCTTGTGGAGCATCTTCATCCCAAATCGTGGGGGGCTCAGCTCTTTGTTCTGCCCTGCCCAGCACAGTGACATGCAGTGGCTGTGTGTGCTGGGCTGCTGCAGGGGCTCCCTGGGGAAGGACTGCACTGAGAGCAGGGAAGGGACAGAGTGAAAGCTACCACCAGCAGCAAACAGCACTTGCACAGCCACCACTGCTGGACAGTTTTTGTAGCTGTCTCACTTGCCAAATCCTTCTTGCTCCCCTGAGGATAGAGAGAGAAAAAAAAATCAGAAAGGACTCATTGCTGCCCTAGTATGGTAATTTTTTTTAGCATATCACAACATTTTGTCCTGGGCAATGCCTCAGCAGCAGGTGTGTGGGTATTTTCCATGACATGCTGCAGCTGGAGGTGTGTCTTGCCTCCCAGTGGCACAGGAGCCCCTGTGCAAACAGATAGAGCCTCCCTTCTCTGGGGCTAAACCCGACCAGCAGAGCACAAGTACTGGGCCTCAGCTGCCATAAAGGTTCACAAAACCAGTGTTGTGACCCCAGCACTCTCCATGGGCACAGCAGGGACTGCCGCCCTGAGCTGAGGCTGCCCCTTCCCACTACATGTGCTGGTCAGAGTCTGACATGCTCAGCTGAGCAGCCTCTGCTGCCCCTTCACCCCTGCTTACCATGAGGTACCACATCACACTGGTGCTCTGGCATTGTGGCTGAGGACCAGGGATGCTTCATGGCATCTCCAGCCTCGCTGGGATGGCGTGGGGGAGAAGCACAGCAGCCCATCTGCCCCAGGAGGAAATCCTGGGGAACAGAAGAGCTCACAGCTACATCATCCCAGCACCAACTCTGAAACCCGGATCTCCGTCAGGGCTGGAGTCTCCAGGGGAGCTTTGCTGTTAATCAGCCTCGAATGTCAGCAGCACTGGATTTATGCATCCTATAAAAAATGACCAAGCAAAAGCAGAACAGCAGCTCTGGTCAGGGTCAATGCCAAACCCTTCCAATTTTCACTGTGCAAGAACATCACTGTGCCTTGAGTCCCTGCTTGATTTCTGACTTTGCCATGTTTTATGCTTCATTGTTGTGCAAAATAGCCTCTTTCTCTTCTGAATCTGGCTGTACAACTTAAGGAGGTAAAAAAAGAATATTTCAGTGGATTTGAAAATTAACAAAAAATTATTTTTGTGTGCTGATTCTGTTTTGCTGACACACTTCTGATCATTTTCCTTCTGTACACCTGAAAGGACTGAATAGGTTTAATGTCCAAATTTGATCCCATATTGTCCTTCTCTCAGTGGCTTCTCCATTTAAATGGCAAAGTGAGAGGTAAACAGCAAATTTAAGAAGCAAATTTATAATTTTTTCCAATTTACACTTCTACCCTTTCATTCTTCTCAAAGTTGACATTTAGACCTTTATGCATCTAAATTATCCCTGTGCTTTCTTTGGCCTATCCTATTGCCTGAGGCTCAGCAGCAGGTTTGAGATTGATGCTCAACTTGAACGTGCTTTCTTCTGAGCACTCAGATAACAGCTTGAATGCAGTGGGACAGGCAGCATGCTCTGCAAGGTCCTTGCTCACCTGAGCCCAGCATGCTGGCTGACACATCAGTGTCCCCACACGTGCTACTCTGCCAGGCCAGGTCACATCTTGCTTTGGAAAGATTTCATCTGCAAATGCTCAGCCACATAAAGAAACGCCTCCTACTTGTGAGGAAAGGATTTGACAGAGTAGATTTTGCAGCAGAGATTGGAAATGTTCCAGTAATTGGACAAATGGCTCAGTCTCTCGAGTTTGCTGTGTTCAGTGCAGTGTCCTGGCCATGCACTCCCCGGGGAGGGTGCTGCTCTCAGCCCTGGTCCCCAGCCTGGACCCGAGAGGTCCCTCCCTGCAGGGCCACTGCTCCTTCCTCGGGCACTCTGGGCTCCTCGCCAGAGCAAAGGCAGGTACAGGAGCTCGTACCAGTTTCTGCAGTGGTGCCTCAGGCTTTCACCAGGGCAATCAGCTCATTATTCACTGACTACATTCATTATGGGGCTGTTTCGAGCACCCCCGGTTTTAGCTATGGGAGTGCCTCCCCCTCCTCTGAGCTGGCACCACTCTAGCCAAACAGAGGAACCTGGAAGCCCAATTTGGTACATTCCCACGGATACAAATGCCGAAAAATATCCATTCTTATTCTGAAAAGCGTGCCTTTTTGGTCTTACCTGTTGCACAGCCGAGAGCTTCTATTCCTAAGCCCCTTCTGAAAGACAAGGGTGAGGAATGCTGGTGCTGGGACACCCGTGTGGGAGGCTGCCAGTAGGCAGATGCCTTGCCCTCCCTGCTCCGGGGCGTCCCCCAGAACCACAGCCCAGCTAGGCTGGGAAGGAAACTCCTTTTTCACGGGTGCGAAAGGGCAGAGATGGTGCCTGTGCGCGCAGAGCTCCGCGGGAGCGCAGAGCAGCGCGCACGGAGCTGCCCCAGGCGGGCGCGGTGCTCCTGCCCCGCCGGCGCATCCCGGCTGGCCCGCACGGAGCCGCCTCTCCCAGCGCCTGTCGCACCCGAGAGCGGGCCCGGCACACGGCACTGCTGTACAGAGCTCTTCTTGAGCACCCTCGGACAGGGTGCCACAGTGACCCGGTGGATTGGAAGGAGAAGCCCAGGAAGGCATCCTCGAGTCTGCAGGAAGGCTCTGTCCTTGGCACTGGAGTGGGAAGAGGAAGCGCTCCGGCCGAGTGGGAGCGCGACACGGGGACATGGGGACAGGGGCTGCCCTCGGGCACACACGCGAGCAGCAGCATTCGGAGGGCGGGCAGAGCCCGGGGAAGCGCTGCCCAGCCTCGCGTGTAGCCGGGCGTGAGCGGGTGCGGACCCGGCTGCTCTCCGCTCGAGCGAGACCTTGCCTCCCTCTCGTGACTGATTAAACGCTCCCTTTTAACCACGGCTGAGTGGTGGCTGCTGCTCGCAGCGGGCGCAGCGAGGCTGCTGTGGGGAGTGAGCTGCACAGCCTCCCAGAAACAAGGCAAGATGGCAAAAACCAATTATATGCGTGAAACGTCCTCAGGTTTCAACATCTCGTTAGGTAATGATGGCACAAAGTTATCTGATTAGTCTGTTAAAAGGGAATTGTTTAACTTTTTAATGTCTGTTAGCATCCTTTCCCTTTTGCAAGGACCGTTTGCCTGACTGTGCCTTAACTCCCACATGCATGCAGAAAATCCCACATAACCCATGTTAAAAGAAGCTTTGATTTTGAGCATTCAAGGTTTCTGAAAGGGGTCTGAATTCCAGCAGGGGATGCTCAATACTTTCGAAAAACAAGGCTTAACCTGAAAATGGGAAATAGAAACACCGAGATAAACGAGTCACATCTGAAAACCTCGGCTATGGTTTTGGACTAGGCTGGCATGAAGTAAAGCTACAGAAACCTTTCAAACTTCTAAGAAGGCACTTCAGGTCTCCGTCTTGCATAGCCAAGGCTCTGGGTCTCTGTCCCTTTAAATGGATCCTCAAGTTAGAGTGGAACAATCAGAAAAAGTCTCTTTTATGCCAGCCCCCTGCAAGCACAACATATGCTACAGAGTAGAAACTCATGCCTCATGCAAGAGAATCTTTGTGCTCAGCTGGAGATTTTCATAATGAGGAGCTTGCAACTGGGCCCAAAGTTACCTGCACAAAGCTTGCAATAGCTTTCAAATTAAAACAAGCCCTCGCTCATGGAGAGCCTCATGATTACAGACCAGCCCCAAACACAAAATCCATCCTAAAATTAATAATAATAATAAT
>VYZT01009920.1:254-22914 GCA_013400735.1 Pomatostomus ruficeps
AAGGAACTACTTTCTTTTTATCTTTCAAAATAGGTTTTCCTCTGCTCATTTATTTACAATCATTTTATATTCCAAATATTTCATTTACTTGTAGAGCTTAATTCAATTATCCAAGCATGATTTTTTTCCTTCTTACTTTTGAAACCCAGAGCCTTCATTACTACACGTACATCAACATTAAAGAACTTACTTTGTTCTTTTGTTATAAAATAAAAATTCTACAATTCTGTCCTTAATAACATTGTTTTCTGTCTTTTTAGTTAACACTCAAGATTCTGAGAAAATCTTTTTTTCTTTCCCTAATTTTCTTTCCTATCTGAAAAACCTAATACCATAGCATTTCTATACTTCTCATGTGGCTGTAACAAAATACAGTGAGAAATGTTTAATTTTATAGCTTTGTAATTAAGTGACGCTGAATAAAGAATTGGTCCTATAAAACTAAAGAAAACCAAAGAAAGATTTGTAATTAGTATCAGCTCATAAAGATGCTACAGAGAAAAAGGACATTTTTGTACATTACAAAACATTCTTCTAAGGCCAATGCAAATTAATATTTACAAATTGTTCTGAATCTTTTTTTCTAAGTATACAATAGTTCACTTGTTAACACTGACATATTTATCTGGCCTCTCCCAGTTGTAGGAAAAAATTATGTCAATTTTCCCTCAGACTGCCTTCCTATTCTGTCACACACATTATTTCATGAAACATGAATCCAAATGTTCTGTTTCTTTTCAATTTCCTTTCACCACAAATTCCAGAGTCCCCCTCTTCATGGCTTTTAGTAACAATTCAGCCTTTCTAGTCTAATGGCAAAAACTCAATACTGCTGTCTTTAATCAGGCTACTTTTCACTTCAGTGTCTTCAATACCGAAGATTCAACCCTTTGTTAGAACTACTTTTTTTCCAGGTCAGATGTTATGTCTGTGATTCCACATTAAGGGTCTATTCTCATAACAAACAGCAAGCCTTGACAAGATGTCTGAAAAACACAGACACAGAAGGAAAAAAAAAGTAATAGATTTTTATTGAAGAACATCTTTTAAAAGTTGCAAAAATCAAGGAGTCAGGCACTTTTAAAAGACTCAGGTGATTTTGTACCTGGATATTACAATTATAGTTCATACAAAGCTAACCCATATTACTTGTAAAAGAAAAAAGAAAAAAAGGTGATGTTTAACTAATTAGAGGGAGTAGAGTATGTTTGTCTTGTTCCTTTCCAAACCAAAGATCCCTTGGTTAGTTGGTTCAAACCATCTATGACCAAAGTTCATGTCAGACTTGTGACAGCTGAACAGATGAAGGTCCAAAGAAGCTGCATTCAAATTATGATCACAAAGCTGCAATGATCCTGATACTTCCTATCCTAATGAGCTCACTGACAGAAGGTGTGACAGGCTGGACAAATACGGGGACACCACGTACTCATGCACTGAAGACATAAACAAGTCTGTGGATTTTCTTATTTCATGAGCGGCGGGTTTTGAATGGTTCATCCTGTGGGCAGCACACTGCAAACTGCAACCACAGTGTGACCACACGAGCCACAGCACAGGGGCAAATCCCTCTGAAAGCCAAGAACAGAAAATCATTTGATGAGAAGAAAGAGCTGCCTTTCACATACTGCAGAAAGGCAAGGCCCCAGCAGCAATAGGGTTTGATACAGGGTGAATAGACAACTCTTGCTGTCTGTTTAACTCAGAGCATCCTGGACTGGGAAGAACAACCTCCTTCGATCATCCACGTCTCTCAATCTCAAGGAATGATATACTCCAAAGAAATATCACTTCCATCCAGAAACTCCACATATGAATAGAACATAGTAGCAACCAGTATGTAAGACACATAAAAAAGCCTATATTACAAACTGAAAATAGCACAAGTGGTGGACCTCAGGATAACTCAACATAAAGAAACACAGGGACATTGTCAGTTCCCTTGGATTGTGTACATTCTGGGATTCTGCTCCAGAAGAACCAGATGTTTGGTATTAATACAGATACATTAAGCTCAAAATTGGTTACATAATGAACAGCAGTGCTGATTCAGATGTGTTTATAAACACAGACGTTATGCTGAAAGATACACAGGCATTTAGAAATGTTATGTGTATTTGTGTATGATTCTCTGCATGCAAACTGGCCACAACTATTATGCTTTGATTAATCCCTAGAAGTCAGACTTTCAAAACTAAGGACAATTTGCAGTAACAGCAACCACAGAAATGATACAGGAAAAGAAAAAAAAAGTTCACCTATGCATAATACTTGTTTCTTTAAAACTGGGGATTCAGCTCAGACATCCTTTCTTCTGCAGTACCACTGTGGCCCTTCTAAGGACACAGGTGGTAGGAACAGATTTGCTTCAACAGTGTCAATACCAGCAGAAGATTAGGAAAATCATGATAAAGATGGCTCTTCAGCATTCAAAATGTGTAGCACCTCACAGAACCACAAGCAAACAAGAAACACAGTTTGTGTCTTAAAAGGGTAGGACTACATACAGGTTGGAAATCAGCTAAACTCTTCTGGGTTTTATCTAACCAGGTAGCCTGGAAATCTGTTCATATCATGCTAGTACTTCATGGGATATAAGCAATATATTTTAACATTAGGCAACAGGGATATTCACCATACTCATCCTGTCCCAAGGGATCATCAGGCAAAACAAGAACACAGCTGAACAGATTTTAAGGTAATTCACTTAAGAAATTGGTATGTAGTTCATGGAGAACTAAATACCAGTTTCTTAAGGGGGCACACAAATTACACCTCTCAGTCACTGGTTTGCAGATAGATTTGATTTTCAGTGGTTCAAAATTCTTGCCCTGTGATGGCAATTGGTTGCTTTAGCACTGAGTTGTAAAATCAGGTTTGTGATCCTAATGCATAACTACAGCTCCTTTTCACGTATCAATCATTACTGGCCCAGTTAATTTGTTTATATAGTTGCAGTTTTGGAACAGCAAAAATGAATGGTTCCACTTTCCTATGTTCTCCAATGACAACGGTATTTTCATATATTTAAAATGAAAGAATAAAAAATAAATAAGGAACTCCGGAAGCTGTCTTGGATTGAAAGGAACTCCTGAGGTCCGTGCTGTATTAGAAACATGACTCTCATGAGTCAAAGAATTAAGGCAAAGTAAGTGGCATACTGTAACCAGGTTACATCTGATCCTAAGGATAACAAAAAGCTTGAAATGCTAGCATCAATAACCTTGAAGACTTATTAAAAGGTATAGAATTTGTACAGAATTATACAAGAAGGCTGTAATGGAATATACCATGATTCCCTATTTCCTATTAAAAGAGTAAAGGGATATTTGAAAAGACCAAGCACCTTTTGTTGCAATGTTTAAGCAGATTCTCACATTTCCAATCCCCTGTTAGAAATTAAAGTGCCAAAGTTCCTGGTAAATCTTAATAAGACCATGCAATTGAATTCATGGCCAGGTGAACAAATGGGAAGGAAATATTCATCTCACAGGGAACAAATGGGAACAGAAAGGAAGGAAAATACCACGCCCGGAGTGCTATTCGGTTTTCAGAGCTTCCCAGAAGACTGATGTCTGAGTACTGTAGCTAGAGCCAAGAAGGATTTTCACAATAAACATCCAGGGGGTGCAAAACTCACCGTGCGTGATAGGACAAGTGCACTGCTCTGATCTTGCTTGTCACGTACTTGGAGGTTTCAAAACAATACTGTGGCTAAGAACACAGTTTTGTATGTTTGCTACAGACATAGAGGTCTGAAGCACATGTGATCTAACACGCACACAGTCACACAAATCATTGATGAATAGGGAAATCAGGACAACCAAACATGAGATGAGTCTTCCTACTCCTCTGCTTTGGAGACCTTGCAAGAGTGGCTCAGCACTCACAGTGAATCAAGTCTGGAGAGCACCCACTGTGCTATTTCAATTCCTTTTACTGTAAATTTTGTACTAGCCTAATCTGAAGCTAAACTACATGTAAAAGTGATGACTGCAAAAATGATCTGTTAGTCTGTTAAGGACTGAATTAAGCACTCTATTTGGAACATGACTGAACAGAGTTTTTCACAGGATAAAGTTCTGTTGATCATACAAACCCAACTAAAATTGCATCCAGATTTTTCAGCATATTCAGCCACGACAAGTTTCAAGGCAGATTTGTTTAAGAGAACCTGTTTTGTCTCTCCAGCTCCCTGGCATCACATGAATGTAGAGTGCACCTTGTGCACTGAGGTCTGTGTATGACCATGAGTCTCAAAATTGTACACTGTCTAACAGGCATGGACGGAGGCACAGGGTTCCTATTTCACTCGATCCAGAAAGCTCCAGCTTCACCTTATTTACATCTGCCCAGCTTAACTGAAACCAGTGCAGCTCCCTCTGTGTGCTCAGGCTAAGAACAGGGGCTAAAATTGATACCCAATAAGCCTCCAAGTGCCTCCCCTCAGCTGTGCAAACCCACCTTCACCAGATACACTGACCAGGGATTCCCTTTTGAAGGGTTAGCCTGTGCCTACACAAATGACCCCGTTCTGCTTCTTCTGCTTCCTTGCTTATCCTTCAATTTTGCTGCAACCCAGAACTCCCTCCCACCATCTCTTACTCATGTTTCTGGTACCAGGAATCCCAGACCCACTCTATAAAACTCGACCCATGTCCAAGAGCTATTCTGAGTGTTCTGACTTGGCTTGAAGCCAATAAGATTATTTTGCAGGAAACGGACAAAACTGGAACAAATTTTCTGTGTACACTGATAAAGTCAGTCAGCTGGAATATATTAAAGAATTTGGTGGTGCTAAATGAAATTTTCTAGTAACTGCATCACCTGGATGGAAGCAACAGAATTTCCCAATTAGAATGGTTTTATCTGTAGACCTGTTTCTTTCAGATTTTATGACCAAAATGATGAGACAACTTCAACCCTGCTTGATGCTGTACAGCTCAAAATCCAGCTTATGCTCTTCTGTGGCTTGGAGTGAAACTGCACTCAATTTTTAAGTCATCTCTGATAAGAAGTATTGGCTAGTATACTTGTCAACATTGCTCTGTTTACAGCAAGAGTGAAAGGGGGATTTATTTTCAATAATTAATTCATATTTACAGATGCTGAGTTTTAATTTTCATATACATTGATAATTAGAAAAAGTGAAATATGATACATGTAATAGAAGATTTCATTATTTAAGAAAAAAATTATAGTCCTTAGGAAAACGATGGAGCTACTGAGCCAAAATGTAGTCATTCTTTGTAAGTTATTTTAGACATTCTACTGAATAAAGATTTTTAGATTTTCCAGCTTATTTCTAACTTTTCTATCTACCTGTATAGCTAAAAGTAATTTAAAATACTGGAAGACGTACACTGGTGAAAAAAAAAAAACAACCAAAACAACCAGGCAGGAAAAAGAAAAGCCAAGAAAATACTCTTAAGCAGTAAAACCCCAGATACTAAAACTTTGCAAACTATAAACAAGTAAAGAATATACATTGTTCTAGGAATAAGTACTTAGGGCCTACAAATATCAATAATGTCAACCAGCAGGACTAGCAACCAATCTGTTATATTTTTGTGATGGTGTTAGTGGTCTCTGTTGTGTGGATTTTCCTTTCCAACTTAAGAGCCAAACTTGATTTTATTAAATGCTTGCATTGTCTGTTTTCTTTTTTATGACTTTTTGGCTCACAAAGAATAAAAAGAAGTGCTTTAAGGTCCCTGGCGACCTGTTCTTAGTACACTGCTATTTCCAACTGGTTTGGTTGTGGGTTTGATTTGTTGGATTCATTGTTGGGTTTTTTTTTTTTTGTTGGAAACAATGATCTAAACATAAAATCTCTATTGCAAGCATGCAGATGACAGAGAGCTTAGTAAGTACATAAATAATTAAAGAGTTAAAGCATCTTGGCTACTGCTACAGTAAAACCCACCAGGTTAAACAACTGCAACTCAGCAAAATTTATTTTATACTGACAAATAAAAACTAACACCTTTGAGATTAAAATACAACTCGTGTAATAAGAGAGTAAAAACTAAAGCTTGGAAGGCCTTCACAGAGCACAACTAAGGCAGTATAGACTATATATATATAGTGAGCCCCCAAATAAACTACTGCTGGATGGGGAAGGAGCCCAGTCACAGCAGCGTGGCTCTGTGCCAGAGCCAGACCAGCCTTGGCACGGAACAGCTCCGAGAGACAATCTGGCCACCAGCGAGACAGATAAGGTGCAGCAGAGATAATCTGACACTGCAGCAGCACTGTGAAAGGTCTGCACATTCCTCCCTTCTGCCCAGCAGGCAGCTGCGGTGCTCCTCGTGGGGACTTGGACCAGCACAGTGATTCCGACGGACACAAGGGCGGGTTTATTCTTGCCATGGTAGATTTGGTCAGATGAGCAGACTCGATTCTCCACGAGAGCGCAAGAGCCAAGGCAGCGGGAAAAATGGGAACGTCTGTTTGTGGCTGAGGCGAGAACAGCCCATTCCCTTCAGCAGCAGCACAGGCTCTGAGCAGCTTCTAAGCCAATAAATATCTACACTGCTTCCAGAACCACATCAAGACAAACGCGCCGTACAGTGGTGCTTGCAGACCACTGCCATAACGTGTTTCTGATGTAAAATAACAACCAAAAAAGAAGGGGAACAAAAAAAAAAGGTGCAGCAATACAGCAATCACTGGTTGTATACAAAGAGAAACTGGAAATGCAAGTGAAGAACTGGCTACACCTTTACCCAGCGGTAGAAGGCAACCCACCAGTCTTGGCTCCCCAAACTCAAGCCAGTCCTCACATTTAAATCTTAGGAGAGGATCTATTTTTCCAGGCTAAACTTAGGACTGGAAGAAAACCCCATCTGATTCCCAGCAAATCTACGTAAAAGTGATCATACACGTTGTGGTCTATTTGATAAAACTCTTCATTTCTTTTTTTTCTGTGGAAAGAAGGAATAAAAGGAAAAATCTTTATTCTTTCATAATTTTACATATTGGTCACCAAGCACTGAAGACTGGCTGTTCCTGGAGAGCTGCCTGTGTGCACTGCTTGCCCATGGGGAGCCGTGGCAATCCCCCCACGTACAATCAGACGGGATGCATACCACAGGTCTGACTGACAGGAAGGGAGGGAGGAGACAAATCCTCTCCCCTTTCAGCATGCATGATGGCACACCTGCTGAGATCATCCCAGCAAACTAATCAGCTGGCACGGGCCTCAAAAGCTGCTCATGTTCTACTCTCTGCTGTTTCCAGCTCTTGTAAAAAAGATATTTTTATTTATATAAAGTTGCCAGTCTTAGCATGTGGAGGTGGGTGAAATTTCTCTGGGTGAAATTTAACAGATGTGACATGCAAGGTCCCAATGAGACTAAATGGTTTATTGATCCTTTCCAGTCTTAAACATTATGAAAGCCAGACCCGGTGTGTACAGTAGACAGATCTGAATTATGATGAATCCCCAGGTGAAAACAACAATTGTGGCTAATGACAATTGGGGGTGGAGGTGGGGGGGGGAATCAATGCAATGTAAAATAATTTCCACTTTAAGTAATTTCATTTGCCTGAGCATGCAGCCAGATGGATCCCATGGAGTTTAAGAAGCTCTTTGCTGCCTGTACACTTAGAGGAGTACATGGAGATATGTGTTCCATCAGGGGAAATTCATAAACCTCTGAGTGTCCCTCGCCTCCTCTAATGACACTCATCAAATTAAAATAGCTGAGTCACAGCCAGCAGCACTGGGGACAGCAAAAGACTGAATAAATGCCAGTTTGGTTTGGTTCAACATGCACAAAGTAAGAAAAAAAGAAAAAATTAAACCAAAAAAAGGACAATTTACATAAACATTTTCCTCGGCCTCAAGCAGGCCATGGACTGCTCTCGCTGCATTTGCAGAGTATTGAGCAGAACACCCTTCTGGCCAGAGAGAAATCCCCAAGGCTGAGTGTAATCTATAATATATAATATAATATATGTAATGAGTGGTAATGCAGCCTCCTGCTGCTTCCTGAGTCTCGAGCTGCCATGCTGACCTTCTTCTCTTGATACTGCACATGTCAGCTGGCTCCATTTGCCTCTGGAATTAGCATTAAAATGGCAATCCTTAGAGATTATACTACAGCCACAGCAATGACAATGGAGATTTTAAAATATTTTCTAGGGGGTTTTAATTGCATATTTTAAAAATACAACACTTTTCCCGTGGACATAGGAAGCAAAGCTAAAACTCACTGTTTTCTTTAAAAATAACAAAAGATTACTTTGGGAAATTTGTGTCAGGAGATATATTTCTCCATCTCCATCTCTTGTTGCCAAGACAGCCTGTGGATGTATTTCTCAGAGCAATGCCATTAATGAGATTTTATTGCGAGTTTATCTTAATTAAAAGAATGGATGTTTTTTTCCTTTCTAAAAAACTGCAACAGACATGAAAATTCCTGCAATCCTTCATCAGACATTAACATAAAAGACAGACTAGTTTAAAAATCTGATCAGTACTTCTAAGATAGGTGGAAGGAACATAATACTTGATAAACAATAATTTTCAGGTACTGAAGTGATTGGCTAATGAAATTTTGCACAGGCATTGCATCTTGGAGGATTTCTGTCATGCTATAAGTCAAAGTTGTTATATATTAAATCTAATTCCTTCTATTGAACTAAACTGCATTTCGTACATTTGTACCACCTGCCCTTTACTTGAAACTCAGTAGGAAATATTGCCACAACAGATTTATAAGACTATATGAAAGTTTGGAGGGAAATAAGATTAAGAAATAGCATGCAACAAAGGATGTAAAATAAAATCTTTTTTCTTCTAAGATGAACCTTGTTGTTTAAAACTCTTAATCTGTATGTTTATATTTCTTTTTTCTTGTGAACATATATATATCTCCATATATTTGGATTATTTTTCATATATTCATGATGTATGGAGAACAAAAGCAAATAGACTGAATTTGCACCACAAGCTATTAAAAATTTAAAGAAATACAGTAATACAGTTAAGTACTGAACTTACCAATTTTTTTAACATCATCCTGATTATGTTTGCAGCATGTCAAACCTAAACCACTATTTCCTTGTTAAGTATCAGAAAATATGAATATTTCTAGTTAAAAGGAAAGTATAATCTGGCAAACAGAAAGATAAAGTCCAGTTGCTGAAAGTTGTAATTGGATAAATTTAGTCCAGAAAATAAGGAACACTCTACAGTCAAGGAATGTAGTAGATTCTCCCTCATTTTAAATCTTTTAATTAAGACTGGATGTCTGTCTTTAAGATATGCCCTAGATCAACCACAAATTGCAGGCTGGATCCTGAAATTACTGAGTGACATTCTAAAGCCTGTGTTATTCAGGAGGTCCATTTCTGGTCTACATTTCCACTGAGATGAAAGGCACTCTCAAACTAAGTAGCACTTAATTTGATTTCTGTGAATTTGGAAGTCAATGCATGTTCTCAGAGGTCAGAAGGAGAGAAAGGATGCATGCACACAAACTGCAGTCTCTTTTTCCTGAATGAACAGGGCATTTTATCTTTAGTGACAATACTATTCTGATTGTGGCAGCAACAGTAGTACCAATGCTTTAGGAAACACATCAGTTCATGAGAAACTAATTTACAGCATTTTTAAAATATGAATATGTGTTACTTAGCAGATTTGTCATTGTGTCATTCAGACACCGTCTCAGCTAACTACTCTACCACTCTGTGGAACAGCTTAGAGCAGTATTCCTACTTTAAAGACCATGGATTACCAGTTTAAACACTTACTTCTAGGTATGCGTTTTCTTTTCCATTAACAGAGAACAGAATTAAACTGGATCTCTAATAAACGCAGGCAAGATACAAAGATTATAATCTCTTTCTACACAGTGCTAAGTGTGTTACTGAGAGAACATTCCACCCAATAACTCAGAAGTACCTCAACAAACTGAGGAGAATTTGAGAGTAAAAATAAAAATGTATTTAAAGACCTAAGAGGAACTATTATGCACACACCACAACCTTTTCCTTCGCTACGACAAAGGAAATGGAGCTGTCATGAAAACCCTCTGGGTGTCAAGGGCAGGAAAGAGAGGGTTTGCGTAGACTGCACAAGTCCAGTAGCCTTCTTTACAGCCATGGACACGCTGAACTTTGAACTTCAGGTTGAAGCTCCAAAGCCCTATCCATGATTAAACCTGGCTGTGGCTCACGGAGCCCCCAGCACCACGAGGCCACCAGGGATCCCAGCTGGGCTCAGCTCTGGGTGCTGGGCACGTGGCTTCCCTTGGCTCCATGGGTGATAACGCCTTGCCTCCCCCTGCACTCCTGTCCCCTGACTGTGGGCTGGCACCAGGCTGGCACCAGGCAGCTCAGGCCTGTTCAGCTGCCAGAGGATGTGGAGCTGGGATAAACAACACCAACCTTGCAGGGAAAGGCTGGAGACCTTGCCCATGTAATCAGCAGCACTCCAGAAACAAACAGCTCAGGATAACCTGTTCTGCCAGGTCAACTTCCCATGCTGCTTGCAGCCTCCATAGCTCACCTCTGTCTGATCCACTGCAGCCCCAAAGCCCTGCTGTTCATCCTGTCCATACAGAATTTGTTTGTTTGTTTTTCCCTGCTGCTTTCCATCTCTGGCCTCTGCTTCTTACTACGTCAACTTTTTAAATATCCACTAGAGCACAGAGAAGGGGAATCTGCTGTCCAGACAAAAGAAGCGTACAGAGAAATATCAAGGTTTAGGGTTGACTGTGTGCATGCCCTCGGCCCTGGCCCAGCCTGTGTGGACACGCCAGCATAAAAGCTTGGCTGCAGTCACCACCTTATCAACAACTCCTGTGCCCACGCTGTCCCCAGCCCTGGCCGGCCCTGCCAAACTGTGCCAGCACCTGCAGCCCCTCCCAAGCCCACGGACCCACGGGCAGCAGCCTGCAGGAGCCAGGGCTGGGCAGAGCATCCTGCTCCCGAGGGCAGGGCAAGGGAACACACAGCACATCCCGTGTCATCAGCCCCTGGAAAGCTGCCCTAGTGATGTGAAAGACGCACCGATGTTTAAGTAATTCAAACATTGATTTAATTACTCTCCTTTGGAAAGTAACTGCACTGGTGATGGGATGATCTAACAAGTTTCTCTCTCCTCTGTGAGTCTTTGGAAGGAAAAGCATTTATTTATTTTAAAATGCTTACTTGCCAGTGCTATGATATTATCACCTCTGATCATTCTTACATTACCAGCACCATTTCCCTATTCCTACCCAACTTTTAACTAAGATGTCAACACTGTAATTTTCACCAATAAATAAAAATGCAATGCATTTTTAAATGGCAGAATTACTCATTAACTTCACAAGACTCCCTTATCTACCACTGAATGGCCATCCCTGAGCTGTCTAACTGAGATCGCCTTAGGGAGTTGCTCCACTATCAGCTGAAGTCACAAAGTCTTTGAAGTCCTTCTCTTGTAACATCAAGTTAAAAAGAAAACATTGCCTGCAAGGAATTCTAATTACAGTATTTCATTTCCAGGAACATAGTTTTATATTGACCCAATGGTTCAAGGTACAGACATCTTTTTCTTGTCACTATGATAAATTAATAAAGCAAAATATATTTTACATGTTTCCTGGGCCAGAAGGCTTTTAATATGTGGTTAAAAAAAAAAATCAAGGTCAGAAATCATCTCTAATAAAAGAAATTAAACTGTAATGAGGATTAAAAACGAGGTCATTCATCCGCTTTGCAGTTCTATTTACAGTGTGTCTAGGTAGACTATTTACTAAAGTGGGTATACAAACAGATTAAAGGGAGTGGAAAAGAATACAATAATATCAGTAATAAGGAGAATGTCAAAAGTTTGGGTTACGGTTTTTGTTGCTAAAGCGAAAGACAAAACAGTCAAACAGTTTGTATAATGTTTTATTCCTTTATGAAAGGGTAGTTTATTCTTTTTTTACTAAAATCAGATAATGGAAATAGGTCTCTCTCACTAAAATCTACATTATTTAATTTGGCAGTTTGGAAAGCAGTTCTAGAGTTTTGCCTTTCTGAAGAACTCAAAATAAAACTCTTCATTAAATCTTCAGCAATGACTTTGTGTGGGCTGGTTCTAGTGAACAGAGGTAAAAGTTCCCTGAGAAAACATTATTTCTGTTCCCTGAGAAAACATTATTCCTCTTTGGAAAATTTTGTCCACTGACTTTTAAAAAGTGATTCAGTGTCATATGCTTCACAGTGAGTTTTATGAATAGGGCAGAAACACGAAGCAGACTGAACTAACCCTATACAACAGCAATCTATATTGTTTACGTTACACGACAGCACTCTAATTTTTCTACAGGGAGCACTTAGTGTTAAATTATAAAGCCATAAGTTTTTTACATAAAAATCCTACTGGGAAATGATATGAGCTGAGTATTACAGAGGCAGTATGTCTAACTGATTAATTGTACCAACTTAAGAATTCCAAGTTGCCTGTATTTAACCGACTGGGAAATGCACATTTCATTGTATTTTTAATGCTGTATTAATCTCCAGTATTTCCATTTACCTAGGCAGTCAAATTAAACATTTTGGAACAGTGCAGTGATATATCTTAAAATTGCGTTGAAGACATTCCCTACTGTGAAAACTTTAGTATTTATTAGGAATTCAGGTGCAGTAGACAGAGGTGATTAATTAAAAGACAAAAGATATTTGGTTCGACTACATTTTGGAAAGAAAAAGAAGAAAAGAAATCAACAGGAGACAATGAGATGTGCTCAGTTATAGTTAGTTGCCACCTTACTTAAATGACAAACAGCTGAGCAAACCCAGCTCCCCAAAGATTCCGTCTCACTCCCACTGTTCTTCTGCTCTTAAAACCTGCACTAGTCTGGGCACAACGAGAAGTCGTTTGTGTTCCAGGAGATTTAGGAACAAAACTTCTCTTTAGTGCCCTGCTGCCTAAAATGGGCTTGGATAGCAGCAGGTGTCCTTTTGTGAAAAGATCACATGCAGGAGAGCTGTGGGACAGCCCTGCAGAACCCAGATCACACACTGGGCCATGTTAGAAGTAGACAATGGAGGAAATGAAGAAGAAAATGGGAAAAGTTTAGCAATCTCTGTTTCTGGAGACATTTTCCTACATGGATGTTCATCAACTCAGGTGTAAATGGCCCACTAATCATAAATTCTCCACAAATTCAGACTTGAGCAGGTGGCAATGTTTACCAGCTATGATATTATTCATATTAGATATGCTCCTGTTTATTTAGGAACCTACTAAACAACAAAACATATCTGAAGAGTAATATTTCATAAAAAATTAGCAGAAAGTAGATCAACAAAACCAGGAAATTTCCATCAGCTTTGTAAAACAAATAGTCCTTTTCATCTCTCCCCTCCATACTGTTCTCTCTACTGAAGAATTTAGTAAATATATCCATATTTCATCTAGCTTTGTCATAAATTCAAAAACTCTGCTTGTCTCCTGAAACACCTTAAACACTTTAATCAATTAGGCTAGCAGGGTTCTAGCTGGAAACTGAGCTTTGCCATCATCCTTCAGAAAAGATGCCAGCTAAATATAGAGTTAAAAAGAGAGCAGAAAAGGATAACTTAAAAGTCAGGATGTGTCTTTAGAGGAAAAGAAGGGACAGGTAGGACTGCAAGGGAGACACGACAAGCCCTTGTTTATGCAAAAATTCCATTCCTGTAACTCGGTAATATATCAGAGACACTGCAGTTTGTTAAGTTGAGAAGTTTCACTCGGACACAGTTATCTGCAGTGAGATTTGGGAGCAGACCTGAAGGGAAGGGTGGACGACAAGTGATGTTTCACCTCCTGCATCTTATTACAAACCATGCCTCGTCTGACTCGCACGCAGCAAAATTATTGTACAGCCAAACTTACTTTGGATGACATCCTCAAGTGTCAAAACCTCTGCTTTTGTTTTGCCTAATTTGAATGCTTCAAGTTCAAACTTTCTGTCAGAATGACCCCTTGAGACTTTTTCTTTTTGGAGGTATGGATTAGAAGAATGATACAAAAATGCTGCCATAGAAAGAATTAAACCTTGGAATTGTGCAATGCAGAAAATGTGGCTTCCGTGATATTTTAAGTGGTTTTCATAGCTTTACTTTGAATCACAGGCTAAAAAAAATAAAATTATCTAAACCCATATTTTTTCATAAACAAGTCAGTGATAGAGTCAGTCTCAACTTCCATGAACTGCATCCCATAATGCTGTGCCAATGACTCCAAGTAAACTCAGTTTCGTCTGTCATGACAGTATCTGGAGACAGATGACTGATTCCTTTTTTTTTCTTTTTACTCATTTTTTAATTTATTCTGGATGAACCTGAAGATATGTCAACAAGTTAATAGATGTTAAATGCTAACTTCAGATGTTTCACAATAGTCTGAAAAATCACTGCATTGAAAGGTTTAACAAGTTTTATGCAGAGAGATATGTAATGCAACAAACTTGATAGGGATGAGAATTCCAAAGACTTTCTTCATACTAGAAGTCATTATGGCAGAAAATAAATCTTTTAATTTCAAAGGTGCATGTGTATGTGCACGTATGTGTGTGAGAGTGGTTAAAAAGTCCTAAAATATCAGTAATATGATGATGGAAAAACGCAGGTCTAGACAAATATGCCTAAATGAACAATATTTATGTCTATGGTGGAGTCAAAGTTAGTTGAAGAAGTGAACTTCTTCCAAGTATAGCACTATTCTCACAAGGCCCCTTTGCATCCAAACATGTTTTCACTGCGTATTTTCCTCTTTGTTGCTAATATGTGATAAAAAGGAATTAATAGGACTAACCAAATAAAAAATGATATTGCTACATCATCCTTTCAGTAAGGGGCTACAAGAAACACACTCTGTGATTTTCCCTGATGCAAAACTCTGAGACACTTCAATGGTAAAGGCACTCCAAAATCATAACACAAGGCAGAACTTTCCATAATGAAGACTTAAAATATTGCCATTGCTGCAGGGGATATTTCCACCCTACAGGATGCTGTCTGTGAGAACAAGTTCCTACACAGTTCCTACCTATTATAGCTGCAGGACATAATGAGATTTCAAAGACTTGGTGTTGTGTGAGTGATGCTTTCAAACAGAAGCAGCTTTCCTAAAGCAGCGAGGTTTACATGGATAGATTGCCTCTCCGTCTGCTTACCTGTCTCCTAAAAACTTTGTGGAATACAATCACTTTCAACCAAATTTAACATCAAGCCATGGTCTCCAAGATAATTACACTCCTGCAAGTTCTGTGACAATGAGCAGCTATAGCCAGAAAATTCTAAATCAGTGTTTCCAGCAAGAAAAGAGCAATCAGAGCTTTCAGGCAGTGGCTGGCTCAGCAGCCAGTGTGCATGCACATCAATCACAGCAGCCCCATGGCTCACCTGGGCATCACAGAACTCACAGCACATGAACGGGGTCACAGGTGCCCCTGTCCACACAGTGAGAATCTGTTAACAACCATCAGAATTTGTTTTTCCTCTTTAAACAATATTTTTGCCTGTAGATTTGGGATTTTAACAGCAGAACTTTGGATACCAGGACAGAGCGCTCCAGTGTGCAACTCTACTGTTGGAAAGTCTTCCGTGATGCTTCTCTACAGCCACCAGGAGAGGCAGAAAACGTCTCTGACTCACCTCTCTTCCCAACCCTTTTCTCTGTGGCTAGAAAAAGCTCAGCTCCATTCAGAGTGACAGAGTCGACAGCAAACACAAGGTAAAATTAACTAAATATAAGATATTATTGACATTTTAAAAACATCCAACCAATAGAATAATAAGAAGGTTTTGGGTTTAATGGATTAACTACTTTGAGTTATTTATGTGCTGTCTGTGGTACCGAGTTTCAGTGAGAACATGAAATGAGAAAAGGATTGAACAACAAGGAAAATCTGTGTCCCTTTCGATGCAATTATACATACAACAGTCCACATCTACCTAGCCCAGTTTTCCATTTCTTTTAATTAAAAAGCAATATATTAGGACAGTCAATAGCCATGGTTTTTTGGGGTTATTTTCCAAATAAGAATGTTTTGTGTTACTAGTTTGACACATTCAGCACCAGTTAACAACTGCACTTCAAAAGGGCATCTTTGCTATGAAGTTCAATTTCAGATCCCTTCCAAAGCCTAATAACAAAAGCCTGCGGACTGAAACCTTGCCTATGTTCAAAATGTAAAGCAACAAGACTCATAGAGATAGCTACATTTTATCAGAAAAGGACTGGAAAACAATTAAACACCAGATTTGAGTGAAAGTATTACTTGGTTTTTAGCACGTCAGGCTATGTCTTTCTGGAAGACTGTGTAAGAGATACCCATAAACTATCCCTGAATCCAATGATCCTGTCAAACCCACAGCACAAAACACACCAGAGATGCCCCTTTATGTCTTGAAAGCAAGAGTGGGTCTCCTGGCCGCAGCACTGTGCAACAAGGACAATTCCATCCTCTCCATGAGAATACAGATTATTTTAACGCCATACAATACATGTTATTCAAGGTTTTTCTTTCCTTAATCTAGATTTAATTTTAACCACAATTAAGCAATTTAGATAAATAGTAGAAAAATAAGAATAGGGGAAAACTACTTCATTCAAGTTTAATATTTGTAATACTAATAACCTCTTAAGATCACAGATACAGTTTCATTCAACTGTTGAACTAAACCACTGCTTTACAGCCCATGAAAAACCATCACTTTAAAAATACATCTGGAGTATCATTGATTGCTTTTTTTCCTTTTCTATCTACACACGAAAAATCGTATCAGGATCTTGTGCTACATTTTAGTTAACTTTTAAATTACTTTTAAATATGCACCATCTCTACCATGGTCATGACTTGGAAATTTCTATTATTAAAAAACACAATGAAGTTAGATTAAAGCAGCAAAATTACTTCATATCTTAGTGATATAGCATCTGAAAAAAAAAAAGCCTATTTCAAGAACTTTCCATTTTACCATGCCTGATAAGCCTTTGCAGAAAAGAATCAAGAGCAACACAGAACACAATAAGTAGCCAAAATGAGTGAATTTGCTCAAGGTGCCAAAAGATCTATGCTACTCATTTGAGCAAACACAGGGCTCGTTTTCCAAGTCCCTTAATGAGAAAGTGTTCAAGGAGCTGAAACTAGTTTTAGTTATTTGACTCTGGCTACAGTCATGCAGAGTCTTGTTGCTAAAACCTCAATTACCATTCTGAGAATTGAAGTGTTGATGGAGGCTTTGTTCATGCCGTGTGCCTTCTGAAGGCTGTCTGTAGCAAGACACTTTCTTTTTTAAGGAGCAAACAACCTGGATGCAAACAGCAGCAGGACAATGGCCATGGTACTTTCCATGATCCTGTTGGTGACAGCTTTTAACTGCTCAATGCTGAATATCTCGAGATAAATTCAAACCCTGGCTGCAGGAATACAGCATTAGAAAATTGCATTATGAAACTGAAATGCCCTTTTTGCTTCTGATCTGGCATGAATGGAAAGCTTTAGTAGTAGTAGTGGTCTAACCATGTGGGAAACTCTCCCTCCAGATTCTAATACAGAATATATGCAAGTTAAAAAGTGACCCAAAATATTTGTGTACTTTACACCACCCCAAACCCAAAATATTTGAGTACAAAGGCTGAAATAGGCTTTAACTACAGTACTTGACTACCTACCATTTTGGCAAATAATTCTATAGCAGTACAATGAAATTAAGCATTTGGTCTTTTGTCTTAGTTCTCAGGTAAACCAATTAGCATGATTCCAAAAGGCAAAATTACTTTCACAGAGTTTCTTATGCCATAGCAAAGATCACTTCAGTCCTGCTGTAACACACATTCTGTTATTCAGCTGTTGTAGAGTGATAAAGACAAATAGACACAGACAATAGCTAAAAATACCTGAGCTATGTCCAACAGATACATAAAATTATATGCATAGACAAAGACAAGACAGCTTTATATTGTTCTGTGATCCTACCTACTGCTGTAATAAAAATAAAACATCCAAACATTATCCTTATTTTGTCAGAAAGAAATTTTGCTGCACCAACTTACACCACAACCCCCAAATATCTATTCTTGGTGTACTTGGCCCCACACACAAAACCTGTTTGTAAAGCTGTAATTTGAGATTGCTAGTGACTGGATATAGCAAAAATAAATTATTTAAGAATATTAAAGAGTATCAAGAAAATTAAAAAACCCAAAAACTACATGTCATCATGGACATGACATATTAGAACTCAGAAAAGAAGGTATAATCACAAAGGACAGGGGAACCTAGATTGATGCCTTGTTATTTTTAACTCCTCTTTGACATCTACTGTTTATACAGTCAGAGTATTTACTACCAAATTAGGATGGGGCTTTCAAAAGCTCTCAATGTTGGTTAAATCTGCTACCACTGAAGTTAATGGGGGCCAGATTCACAGATGGTGTAAAGCGGCTTAATCCTATAAAACCCAGCTTTGAGTATTTTATCACTAACTTCACTGAGTACAGATGAGGCCACTGCTGAGTCTTTTGAAAATCCCACTCCTTAATTCTTCTGCACACAGTAAATTTAAAGCCCAGTAATTTAAAAAAAAAAAAAAAAATTCTAGGCAAAATGAGGCTACTAGCTCCATAGGACTCCACTTGTCCTCTCAATGAGCATCTCAGCTGAGGCCTGTAATCCCAGTTTTCAAAGATACACACACATACATATATACAATTATTATTAAATAGAATCCTGGCTTTTTCTAAGTGAAGTAGAAATATGCTGACAAATTCACAATCAGCTACAGACTTGTGAACTAAATATTCTCAAAGCTATTTGATAAAAACAAGGGAGGGCAACTAGCTAGTTTTTATACTCTCTTCATGTGATTCAAATTAAGACTGTAATTATAATGTATTCATCTCATGATGCAACTGCACAACTGAAAATATTGGTTCCCTTCATTTAGTATTAACTTTAATAAGATGTAAATCCCTTTGTAAATAATAAATTGACAGCAAAGAAAGGACCAGTTTGCCGTCAGAGCAAGAGGGATGATGACCTCTGCCGAGGGTATCACCTTTTGGGGGGAGCGAATTTCACAGTGCAGAAGGAGAAGTGAACATTGCATGTGTACTGGTAATTTTCACTTCTATAATGTAATAGTAAATCCAATAGCTTCAACTATGACAAAACACTGGCATTTATTAGAAGCAGTTTTGTTGCACAAGGAACTGGAGGGACTGAACTGCTGAAGCACTGAAATGTCAAAGAACTGATTAGGTAACACAATCAGGACTCTAGTGGCATAGTTTATATTCCACACTGCTCAGAAAAGCAAAACCCTTTTTGCAGTCCCTTCCCACCTTGCTTGGAAACCCTTACTCTACATGTGGCAATCATTTTCAGCTCAAGGATTAGATTAGAGAGTACCAATGAGATTTGTAGAAAGTGTGGGTTTGGTCCCATCACATTTAGTGCTCAGTGCCTCTCTCTGAAGATTCCAGAGCCAAAGGGAAAAACAAATAAACAAAAAATAAAATGTATTCAATCATGTGTGTGTCAGGGAACAGTCTGAACTCCTGGCTGAGTGAGAACAGTCCTTGACTGCAGGGTCAGGCTTATGAGAAGGCTCGAGGCAACACAAGAAACTCTGCTCTCCCCAGGGCCCCAGTGAAATGCAGGGATTTCCCAGGGCTGTCTCTCTTGGGAAAAGCATAATGTCAAAACTGTAGGCATTGCAAACCAATGTGCTTTCTCGCAGTTAGAAGGACACTCTTCCTGCTCTATACATATGCAACTTTCTTACACTTCTGTGACATTTTCTCCATGCTAAATGTCTCTAAAATAAGTGAGAAAGTTATACAGATGACTTGGAGGTTTTCATGTTATAAAGACACGGAATGTGATAGGAAAATTGACTCTGAGGCTTTCACACTAATTTAGTTAAACACTGTCAGATGGCGTATCATCATCCTCGTATGTCAGTGGCACGTCATCATGGCTCTGGCACAGAAAAACAGTGTACTCCTCAACTGAGACTGAAAATATGAAATGACAATTTCAACCTCATTATTTTTTGAGACTGAAACCTGTCTCACAACCTGTTTCATAATTGGAGTTCAGATAATTTAGAAATACTCTCCCTCTTTATCCCCTCTGGAGTTTAGGCCCACAATTGAAGGGTGCACGTGTCATTTCTGCAGTTTTATTATGACAACAGCTCAAGTGTGATTCTCTATGATAACTTTTGAGGCCCCTTAACATCTTATCCCTTCCATCTGTCCTCTGCTTAATGAATAGTTCCTTTACTCTTTTTTACCCCACAGACAACTAACTCTGTGATTTCTAAATAGCATCCCCGTAAAAGCAGTGCTTCCCACAATATGCTCAAAGTAAGAAAGTGCTTTTATTGAAGTTGTGCTGTTGCAATACTTACACAGAACTCAAAAATTGCTGGCCTGCTGATGGGCTGACATCGTCACATATCATTTACTTCTTTCATTACTAGCTTGTATTCCCTCTGGCTGTTTTTTCTTTACCCATCCACTACTACCTGACATTACCTGTACTCTGCATGGTCTCATATACAGCACACACTGTGTAAATTTTCTTCTCCTGTTTTCGCTATTTAGCAATTGAAATGACTGAACAACAGCAACTGTTCATTGCAGTGCTAATAAATGATAGCAGGGCAAGCACCCCTGCCAAAATCAAAAACCATCTTTAATACCCTCTTCAAATCATGTTGTCTAACCCATCAGCAAGTTAAAACTTCTAAAATTTATCACACAAGGAGGTCATACAAAACTAGAGCAGGAAGAGGTGTTTGGTTTTTATTTGTAAGTGTACCTTTGCACTTAACTCCAGTGAGTAACCGCCTCCTTGATTTCAGTGCTTTCAGATCTCATGGTCCATGGCAACACAAAGTAATGAACACTCACTTTCTTTCTTCTTTTCCTTCCAGGGAAATAATGAAGAGGGAGAAAATCTAGTTGCAAAGGAATCAAACAAGATGTCTACCATGGTGCACTCCTTGTTAACTACACAGGTTTCAAAGCTGCTTACTAAGGGTGAGATTACAGAACTCTGTTGAGCATTGGTCTCCATACGAAAATATAAGTACAATAAACACCACTACAGTGTCATAGCGATTTACATACAAAATCCAGAACAGAAATTAAAAAAAAAAAAAAAGATCCCTCTCAGGCGTTAAATCTTTAATCCTTGATTATTTGTCCAGCAAGGTGACAGATGGCAAATCTACTGCTATTATTAAAGCTCTTCCTCTGCATTGGCATCTGTTTTCCCTGGGGTGAGCAGGACGAGGGAGTTTGCCCGCCTAACCAAATCAGCCAAGGCTAGACATGACTCCTTCAGTGTATTAATACTGCACAGAGCTACATATCCTCACATTGCCTTGCAGCACCGTGCCTTCGAGTTATTTATTGGGTTGTCATGATGGTCTGTTCCAGTCTTGGCATAAAGGAGAATCATCTAAACTGATATTAATTTACACCTATCCACATATTTCTAGTACTAAAACTGCTGACACAAATAGGCATCAAATTTACCAATCTCCGAGACCTGCAGTTGTAGTCATGGAAACAAGATGCAAGCATCAATTTGAATTTGGAATCCAAAACGAATGATCATTAGAAGGAGGTTGGTATTGACAAACTCCTTGGTACAGCTGTCTGTTCCTGCAAGCATATCTAATCCCCTATCATACAGACCTAGGCTGAGTCCTGGATGAGAATGAAGCTGCAAGGATTCATCCATTGATGAATCTATGGATGGCCAGTCTGAGGTGGGGGCAAGGGGGTGCCCAGGTTTCAGAATGCTGCATTAATAACAGAGTCAATTTCAATAAAAAGAGTGCTCCTGAAGGTACTGGGAGAATTATGTGGGCTTTATAACAAGAGTTTGCCATACACCTTAAAGGAAACAAGAGAACAGTTCTTTTCATGCAAGCTATTTAAAAAAAAATCAGTGGAATAAAACAAACTTGGTGAGCTTTTCCTCACAGTCAATCCTTTTACCTCTGTTGAGGCATATGCAGACTCTGGGTGGTGTCTGGCAGAAATATTGGATAGTTCTGTTATCTGTTGTTCCAGAAGTCATGATCTAGTTCAGAACTCTGCCAGTTGAAGTTTTTGTCTTCTCTAAAACCCAACTGCATTCTTCCCTTCTAAACATTAAAGTTAAATTTTGCTCTAAATGATGTATAGCAATAATGGAAATTTTATCCACACTGTAATGGAAGTATTTTTCACTCCTAAATGGGGAATGTTAGAATAAAATCTAAATAATAAACTAAAAGACATGAAGCTTTGAGACCCTGATGATTATTACATGCATAATGCTACATTTCCATACAACCCCAATTATAATACTGTAACCTACTTTCCAGAAATAAACAACTGGTATTCAATGTACAAAACTGCTCTTTCTTTTTTTCTTTTGGCAGGGAGAGGAGAGGGGAAAGAGCAGGGCAAGAACTATAATTCATTCCCATTAGTACCATTAGCAGCCTTTTACAAACAATTTCAAACAAACCAAATAGAGACAAAGCAAAGCAAAGCAGCCATCTGCACAATTAAATGGTCAGTCAGCACATTTAACTTATATAAGCCATATTACTGCACTGTGTAAACACTATCTCCCTGGGCTGACATCCTGGCAAAAAAAAAAAAAAA
>VYZT01009922.1:0-15103 GCA_013400735.1 Pomatostomus ruficeps
ATGTGAGGAGCAGCTGAGGTCACCTGGGCTGTTCCACCTGGAGGAGCCTGAGGGGAGACCTCACTGCGCTTACAACTTCCTCATGAGGGGAAAAGGAGGGGCAGGCACTGATCCCTTCTCTGTGGTGACCAGGGACAGGACCCAAGGGAATGTCCTGAAGTTGTGTCAGGAGAGGTTTAGGTTGGATGTCAGAAAAAGGTTTTTCACCCAGAGGGTGGTTGGGACTGGAACAGGCTCTGCAGGGCAGTGGTCACAGCACCAAGCCTGACAGAGCTCAAGAAGAGTTTGAACAATGCTCTCAGGCACATGGTGTGACTCTTGGAGATAGCGCTGTGCAGGGCCAGGAGGTGGATTCGGTGATCCTTGTGGGTGCCTTTCAACTCAGCTAATTCTGTGATTCTGTGACTCTTTGCAGGTAATTCTCTATAACTGAATAATTTCTTCTGAGGAACCTGCATCAAAAATTCCTGTATTATAAGTAATTAGAACATAGATAACTACAGAAGGAAGCACTGTTAGGGGGTCTGTTATTAATTCCATCTTCTAAATTGAAAAAAAAAAAACAACTTGAAAACTGACAATAGCTCCTACCACGGCCATACTCAAAAACCAGAATAAAATCAAGCAATGGGTAACTGAACCAGCAATTCAATCAAGTGAATTTATGCATTAGACTGATGCAATTTAATAATAGCTACACCAGCTTGAGATAATTTCCCAATAAAATGTCAGAGAAAACATGTATGGATTGATTTCTGTAATTCAGGATGCATTTGTGTGTGTGATATTAAAATAAGAAAAATAGTATTTGTCATTTACAATCATGCATTCTTATAAATTTGCAACACAAATGATTTAGACATTAGAAAGATAACAAGAGTGTCAATTGGCAAAAAATAAGCAAACCAACAGATAAGTAGATTTCTATATTTACTTTAACAATTACTTTTTTTGCAAAATCTTTCAAATCTCATGCTAAAAATCTGAAAAATCACACACAGACACTTCATGAATAAAACTTGTCAGATATAAATTCAACAGAAGTAGCAATGACAGAGAAAGAAATTCATGGCAGTGAAAACCTTAAGACATAAATGGACAGTTATTTCCTGTCCCTCATCTGCATTGACACACAGACATGTGCAGCACTGCCTGCACAATGCATGGAGATAATAAATTCAGTAGACGACTGGAGTAAAATGGGACAAATCAGTAATTCAAAACTGTTTCCAGTTTTATAGGGGTTAGTTCAGTTAATATTTTCTAAGTTTTATGAACCATTTCTTGGCTTATTCTATAAGAAAGAGCATATATTATTAAACTGTAATTCTCATTTACTAATGTAGTGCAAGAAAAATATTAATATGCAACTGAAATACCATTTAAAGAAGAGCGTACAAAGTTCATTAACACTTCTATTAATACTCTCAAAGAAATGAGAAATGGAATACCTTCTAGCTAGATTTACACCACCATAATTAAAAGCCCTATACTCAAGTGGATTTTATTTGCCACAGAGATAGACTACTTGCAAAACTACCATTCACCAATAGTATTTTCCCATATTTCCTCAGAATCCTTGGAATTTAAAAATAATCCTTTAAAATAATAAAAAATGAAACAAAAACCTACAAAAATAATAAACTAGCCAAAACCTCCCTGCTAAAATCATGCCAGGACATTAATTATAATTATATTTAACATAGCATTAACAATAATTAACATATAATTAACAATAATTAAAACTGAATAACAATCATAATATACATTAAATATTTATATTAAATAATGATGCGAATAAAATATTATCTTGCTAGCAGCCATTTCCTCTAAAGGCTAATATTTTACTTGATAATTAAGTGGAATGTGTTTGCAAGAAAAATGAATTTAAAAAAAGGACACAAGATTTTCCAACACATACCACATGTTGCTAAAAAGCAAATTTAGGTAGCATTTACATGAATGAGTGTTACATGGTTCCAGATTAACCTCTCATCTGCTGATTTCATGTTTGTTCTGTTTCAGATGCATACAGTCATACCAAGCAAAGGTTATATATCCTGGTAGGGAGCATGCCAGACTTTCTGATCAGAAAGTACAATAAAACTAAGGATGTGAAAGCACTCTACCTCCACAGGTGTAAGGTCTAATACTTTCAGATTAAGAAGATATGTCCCTCCAGTGGTCCTCCTTATTGGACCCCAAAAGATATTGCTGAAAAGGCAACTGAAAAATTATCTCCGTAAAGGAGACCCATAGGGTAAATATGCCTTGCATCATCCTTATACATGTTAATTAAAAATTATCTTCCCCTCAAATTTCTGGGTGGTAAATTATAACATAGAAATATAAAATTTGACATGGACAAGACACCGATGCCAAAACACAAAGTAGATGGAGATGCCCTCTGAAAAGAAAAATCTCTAATACATACATTCCGTCAGGATTTAAATTTAATTTTTCCCTCAATTCTTTGAATTGGGAGTTGCTTAGAAATGATGGTCAGGTCTGCACCCCTGTATGTCACAGTACCACAAGGAGTATGTGTCTTTGACAACATGACCATGCAGCTTTCTTGTGCAAACCAAGACTGTAGATGTGACCATAAATGCACCTCTCTAGATATATGACTTCCCTCTTTTTTCCCTTCGGTACCAGTGCATAAAATAACATCATAAATCTGGAAGCACGGTTTGATATTGTACTATACTGATGTCCAAGACATACTGCAACAGATTAACAGTTTTGGTTATAAATATGCAGTGCATGCACATCTTCCCCGAAACAGCTGAAGCATGTGAACATAATGAGCATCAAGTTCTGCACAGACCAAGCACATTCTGTGTGGATTTTTTTTCCTTTTACAGAATAATCTCCTTGAGGATTTCAAGGAATTTATTGTATTTTATCAGGGGTTTTGATTGATGGGAGTCAATCCACATTTACTTTGGCTGAACAAATTCTTATAGGCCTCAATTAGCCAAAGCAAAGCCTTATCTGATTTAATTAGACCACTAAGCTGCTTTTGAAGGAAAATACCTAAAGTAGAAAACAGATATAAATGATGGGCAAAATAACATCAGTTGCAGCTTGGAACAGCATGGAAATTGCACAGCTGTTACCTGCTGTACAAAAGCTTCCAGTGAAAAAAGTATACTGACAAAAATAGAGGCATTGAGTTCACACAAGACAGGTAATTTCCTTTTCATGCCAGTATAGGTTTCTTTAAAACACTATTAAGAGAAGCACTTTCTATTAGAATCATACCTAACTGGGATCCCTGTAGTCTAATTTCAATACTGGACCGTATTTTTGGTCTGCAAATGTTATGATTATACTTATTTTCATATAAAACCTTGCATGTTTAAAATAAAAATGCATTTCATCCTTACAATCAGGTTTTTCAGACTATTACCTAAGAAAACTCAAGCATTTCACATTAAAATATAGAGGAATGATCCAAAGAGATAAAACTAAGAAAATCTGGGAACCTAGGGGAAAAAAACTAAACCTGGTCTCAAACATTGAATCAATTAGCATCTCCAGCAATTCACTGCTGTAACCTTCATACCCAGCTTAAATCCCTCAAAGCAAAGTGAAAAAACAGGAGACACTGCAGTCTGATTGAAGATTCCTACTTAGAATCACAGGATCACAGAATCATTTAGGTTGAAAAAGACATCAAAGATCATCAAAGTCCAACCTTAGAGCGAACATCACGCCAACTAGATCCTAGCAGCAAGTGTCACATCCAGTCACTTCTTGAACACTTCCAAGGATGGTGACTCCACCACTTCTCTGGGTAGCCCATTTCAATTCTTGATAACCCTTTCAGTGAAGAAATTCTTCCTGATGTCCTGAACCTCCCCTGGCACAGCTTGAGGCCTTTTCCTCTTGTTGTATTGCTGTTTGTCTGGCAGAAGACACCAACCCCCAGCTGGCTACAATCTCTTTCAGGTAGCTGAAGAGAGTGCTAAGGTCTCTCCTTACTCTTCTTCTCTCCAGGCTAAATATGCCCAGCTGCCTCAGCTGCTCCTCATAGAATTTGTGCTCCAGACCCTTCACCAGCTCTACTGCCCTTCTCTGAACATGCTCCAGCACCTCAATGTCTTCCTTGCAGTGATGGTCCCAGAACTGGGCACAGGACTCAAGGTGAGGCCTCACCAGTGCAGAGAACAGAGAGTCAGTGACTTCCCTGGTCCTGCTGGCCANTGTATTGCTGTTTGTCTGGCAGAAGACACCAACCCCCAGCTGGCTACAATCTCTTTCAGGTAGCTGAAGAGAGTGCTAAGGTCTCTCCTTACTCTTCTTCTCTCCAGGCTAAATATGCCCAGCTGCCTCAGCTGCTCCTCATAGAATTTGTGCTCCAGACCCTTCACCAGCTCTACTGCCCTTCTCTGAACATGCTCCAGCACCTCAATGTCTTCCTTGCAGTGATGGTCCCAGAACTGGGCACAGGACTCAAGGTGAGGCCTCACCAGTGCAGAGAACAGAGAGTCAGTGACTTCCCTGGTCCTGCTGGCCACACTATCGCTGCTACAAGGCAGTATGCCTGAGCACACGCTGGCTCATGTTCATCTATTGTTGATCAACACCCCCAGGTCCTTTTCCTCTGGGCTACTTTCCAGCCACTCTTCCCCCCTGCCTGTATTTGTTGTGACCCAAGTGCAGGACTCAGCAATTCTCCTTACTGAATCATTAGCCTTGACCAATCATTAATCCAGCCTGTCCAGGCCCTCTGCAAAGCCTTACTGCTCTCCAGCTGATCAACATTCCCACTCAACTTGGTGTCGTCTGTGAACTTACNCTACAAGGCAGTATGCCTGAGCACACGCTGGCTCATGTTCATCTATTGTTGATCAACACCCCCAGGTCCTTTTCCTCTGGGCTACTTTCCAGCCACTCTTCCCCCCTGCCTGTATTTGTTGTGACCCAAGTGCAGGACTCAGCAATTCTCCTTACTGAATCATTAGCCTTGACCAATCATTAATCCAGCCTGTCCAGGCCCTCTGCAAAGCCTTACTGCTCTCCAGCTGATCAACATTCCCACTCAACTTGGTGTCGTCTGTGAACTTACTGAGGGTGCACTCAATCCCCTCATCCAGATCATCAGTAAAGATATTAAACAGGACTGGCCCTAATACTGAGCCCTGAGGAACATCACCAGGGATCGGCTGCCAGCTGGATGCAGCACTTAGCTACTTACCTTTGGACACCAGATATAAACTACCACGGTCTGCAAAGTCTCAGAAGGGAAAGGGTTAAAGTATCAGAATGAGGGTGGAAAGGGGGAGAGAAGGAAACCCAGCATTTTATTCTCATCACCATTGGTGAGGACTCCATTCTTGTTTCCATGGAACATGTAATAAAATGTACATATGAAAGAAAAATAATACCGTTTTTCCATCCAAGCTAGTTTTAAAAGAAAAAAAATACTTGCAATGTACACTTAGTAAGAAATTACCAGTAAAACTTCATGAGATGCATAGGAAGCACACTGATGACTAAAGCTTAGATAAGTGCAGATACCATACTGTGCATAAGTTATGACGTGAGGTATGTATTTCACAGCTTTGGATCTTATAAATTAAGTGTTGCACAGCCTGCACAGTAAAACTATACCAAAGGGTTTCCTGGAGTTCTAAACAATATTTCAAAATAATTCAATAAGAAAGCATTTAATGGGAGCAAGGGTAAATCGGATAGGAGCCTTAGCAATATTAACAGGTTTGTAGAAACAGCCACATCCACCCAAAAGCATAATCAAGTAAAGCAATAGTTATGTTATAATCATCAACACAGAAAGTCCCTCTGCATGCTAAGCCTTTGTACTTATGATACAAACCTCTGCATCAGATGTAAAACCTGTCTCCCCTTTTCTGGTCTATACACTTGCATATGATTTGCTTTCTGTCCATGTGCAATACTGCAGATCAGATTCTCAAGGAGAAATTTAAACCTTAATTTGTGCATCATGAACTGTATTTCCTCCTGCAATGTTAGCTTTTTTGTGACTTGCATTTCTCATAAAAAATGTCTGTAAGGCTTTGCCTGAAGTGCATTTGAAAATAGATGTTCAGGAGTTACTTAACAAGAGCAGATGAAGTGCAATCAAGACATTTGTCTTTATGACAGTATCTTGCCAATCTAAACCTGAACAATGCCACCCCAACATCTTTCTTGTTACTGTTTGGTATTAAAATAAAGCGTCCACGGTTCACTTCACATCACTTAACTGTCAGGAGTATGAATTACTGTAGCAGGTGGGCTAGTGTGGTTTTAAAAGAAATGTAATACAATCAACTGTACAGTATCAGATTTCAAGGAATGCAAAAGACATCTAGAGCAGAGACTGATCCTTAAACAATCCTAATATTGGCATTAAAGTGTTCAAGATCCCACAGGGACCATTCTGTCTTTTGACCTCAGGCTTTAATTGAAACTTTAAACAAAATATATTACCTATTTAATACAGCTGAGCTGGACTCTAGCCTTTGTAGTGCAAGTTGCCATGCCAAGCAAATTAATCTGTGTAACCTTAGCATGTACTTTTAAATTTACATCAAAGCAATATGGCATACAGAAAATAAATACCAAGCCAACCTTATAAGGCTTGTTGAATAATTATTTTGACTCTAGTTATAGATTTTTAATTTTTAGCTGGTTTGAGTCCTCCTAAGAAAAAAAATATGAGAAGGTTGAGAAGGTTTTATTTCTTGGTACAAAGCCAGAGAAACATATGGTTTCCTTAGCTGAGTTGTTGCACACCTGGCAAAATAAATCACAGCAACAGGAGACCAAAATCTTCCCTGCAACTTTTTCATATGCACAAACTTAGAACATCTGATGCCGGTATTACAGCCCTGTCTTTTGTACTATGCAAAAAATGCAAAGTCAAATGGATGCCTGCTTCTTGAGCCCCAGTACTTCTTTTTCCCATTAAGAGGCAAGTTACAGAGTGTTTTAAAGGAAGAGAGTCTCTCAGGCAGACTGACATGCCAGAGGAATGAGTCACTGGGCCTGTCAGAGCAAAAGGCCAATAGAAGCAAGCACAGGAAAAGATGTGTAACACAAACAGGGAAAGCAGGTGGTGCAAAGGCTTAGCACTGCTGGAGTGTTAATGCTACTGCACTCAGAGTGCTGGAGTTCAAACCTGATTTAGTTTAAACAGTTCATCTCCTGTTTATTCTCTTTCAAGTAGGTCATGTACATCATACATGGGGAAAAAAAAAAAAAACCTTCCAAAAAATCCTCAATTATATGAATGAGTAATTATTAAAAATTAGAGGAAGCACTGTTTCCTTATATCACATGCCAATATGTGTGCCACTCAACCAAGCAGAGTTTGCCAGACACTGGGAATACATTCATCACAATAACAACCCCAGCAGATAATCCTGAAACTGTGACTATTCTTGGATTTCATGATAAACTGTGAAGACCTTTTCCACATGTAAGGAGAGGGGGAAGACTACTTTCTTCTGCTACTTCCCAAGCAGATAGGGAGCACTCTCCAGTTTCTCCCCCTTCCTCCCCAGCAATAAGCATATAACAAGTGGGCACAGCTCAGTCAGGTTTATGCAGCTGCAAGCGCAGGAGACAGGACTGGCCTATTTCAGGCCTTTCATTTAAAGGCAAAAAGTAGGCAGACAAGTTTATGTAATGCTGTTTACCAAAGAAAGTGTTCTAGATAACATGTTTATAACTTTGTCTTGAACATCAAAACAAAAATAAACACTCCAGGTGGCCTTCTGATACTCAGTGACACAGTACGAGCTGCAAAGCAGATGCACTCCTGATAATGGATGTGGCTGCCTTGTTCTCCTGTCACACACGAAGCAAAGAGATAACTGAATAGGTCTTTAGGACTTATCTCACCCAACTTGAGCTACTAAGTCTAAGTTAGTCATCTCAGCTCCTTTTAGAGGAGAAGTACACATGCAGGGATTATGTGTATAATCTTAAATAGATGTCTAAATCAGATGAGCTTCATTACTCCCCAGAGGTATGGGGGTTTTTTCCACACTATAAAGAAGCATAGCTACCTAGCTCTGTCTTGTCATCTCAGGTAGGAGAGACTAAATGCAGTCATATAGGCTTATGTAGATACATCCAGGACAGGTTTGAACAAATCAGTCCTATTTGTTAATATAGCTGCACTGCATTCTACTCAAGTCACTACCCAACTTTATGTATCCTCTTGGCCTTCACAGTATAACCTACAAGCAACCCTTCTGCAACCAGTGTGAAGCAAGTTCTGTCTTCCCTGCAAAAGCTGCCACCACAACAGCAACCAAAATACAAATATATGCTATGTTAATGATAAGTTGAAATTCTCAGAGCTCCAGAAGGAGCTAAGGTACACTCAGCTGACCATAACTTGTTATGCCACCAGGACAGCCATGAAGTGCTGGCAGCAGCT
The DNA here is from genome assembly GCA_013400735.1 of Pomatostomus ruficeps. Taxonomy (NCBI): domain Eukaryota; kingdom Metazoa; phylum Chordata; class Aves; order Passeriformes; family Timaliidae; genus Pomatostomus; species Pomatostomus ruficeps. The sequence goes on from VYZT01009922.1 coordinate 8,423, forward strand.
TAAAGGAAGCAGAATCCAGAGTATGGGTTAACGAGTGAAGGGAGGAAGTAGAGCAGGAGCCAAACCTGGGCAAAGGACTGAGCTGGTCTTTGTGGTTTTGTGTATTAAAAAATGCAAACCCCAGGAACAGAGTGAACTTGGACATCACAGATTGGTCTTACAAAGGAAATTGAGAAAGGCCTCCTGAACCTAAAAAAGCAATCAAAAATAAGTAAAAATCTGAAGAAACTGAGAGGTCATAGTGGTTTTAAAGGAAGCATCTATTCATTGGAAAAGACAAAGGGTAGCAAAAGTCAGCTTTGCAATGGGACAAGCATTATATGCCAGAAACAGCAGTAGTCTATGCTTCCCAATTTTGTATTCTGAGGAACACTTTTATCAGAATTATGCAAAATATATCTACATTAAAGAGGGCAGTCAAACTTCACAGGATTTGCTGGAGCACTGCAGTATTTCAATAGTCACTGTAGGACACCGATAGTAAGCAGAGATTTAATTCACACAGTGGTGACTGTTGATATCACCACCAAACTGATTGGCAAATGTTGATAAATAAAACTGATAAAACAATAATTTCACTGAGACTGACAATGAACAAAAGTACATGTAATAATCCCTTTGTTCGATTTACGCATTTTAGCCTTTGGCATCAATCTGGTAAAGCTTAGCATCCAGGGAGAAGTAACTCTCCACTGAATGGTATAAACTGCTAAGGAAGTATTTAGACTGACATTAGATACATTGTCACTGTGGCAAGAGAAGTACTTAATTTAGCATTTACATTTTTCTAACGTATAGCATGAGTTACAACTACAATTGAACTTTTTCCTGTGCCCTAATACTTATAAGGTGCTAATAAAAGATGCATTTCTTGAATAATTAGTCAACAACTGTGTCAAACCAATTGGTACCAACCAATACATTCCCTTGTTTACCCAGCACTGGCAGGGGGGAACCACGCAAAACCTTCCCATTGATCCTAATTGTTTCCACATATATTCTTAATAGCTTCACTTTGAACTACTTTAAAGGTTCTTACATCCTTTTCCATCCCAAACAGGAGAGTACTGGGCCAAATACTGAGGTTGCTTAGCAGAAACACATGCACTTTGAGAGAGAAATCCACTTACAAGCATCTCTGGAACAGTAAGAACCAGCCCTCTTGTTTTCAGATCTGAGTACTATAAGAAATAATTCACATTATTTTCTTTCTTTTACCTGTTTAATGTATCCCGTATAAAAATGCAATGAAGAATATGAGGAAAAGAAGTTAAACAAAAAAACACCTCACAGATAAATTGATGGTTTTTTGCAGTACTCAAGGGATTCTTAAAATTTTGAAGGACAGACAGCTGGTCCTGGAAGAAGAATAAGAAGAATTCTCTCGTTGTAAATGTCTAAACTAAAGTACATTGGCTGAAAATAAGTTTTTGGCACAACCTAAAAAAAAAGTACAACTATCTCTGTGGGTCTGTTTGGACCCCTTGTTGATTTACAGGGCAATTCAACATCTAACACCCACACACACATGGGCACATGGGGCCTCCAAAGTAGTGGATGAGAGATTCTGGAGACAAAGAAAAATACTAATCCATGCATTCTAAATGTAAAACTTCTGCACTGACACTCTTAAAGATATCCAGTACCTAATAGTCTCATCATTTATTGTGCCTTATCCAGCATTGCAGTTGCAGGCATTTAAGCTCTGAACCTCATTGGCTTATATCTACTGAAGGTAATTATTTTGGGGTTTTATTGGCTCATTAATTTGAGCACCAGTTGCCTGGATAAGGTCTTTTGTTTCACCCTGTCTGACTCCTCAAATATCATTCTGAAGCACTAACAATGCACTTACCCATCATGTTATATAAGCTCTGTGGTGCAAACTGCCTTGGCATTTTCTGTATTGCTTCTTTGTAAACTGTAAGGGCCTCCTGAAAAGAGACACACAGGTGGGAAAACACCAACTTCAAAAGCATCCTTTCACATATAAAGTAAAACCAAACAATCTTCCTCCCCCAAATGGAAGGTGCAGGGATAGAGAAAACACATCGGCATCAAAGATGCCACAGGAAGTACGAAATTTCTCCTTCTAAAAAGCTTTTTTTACCTGAATTTTACCAAATTGAGTGAGGTGTGTAGATAAGAGATCAAGTTAGTTCCAATATTGCAACTTCTTTTTCAGGCAAAAGCAACAAGAACATTTTTTTATACCTCATAATGACTGATGAGTTTATAGACATAAAATTCTATAGGCTGTCAAAGAACATGGAGTATTATTGAACTGCAGACAAAGGACTTTCTGATGATTAACTACAGTAAGTGACCTAAAAATAAAGAAATCATTGTCTACTGCCAAATAATAACAAAGCATAATCCTCATAACTGCAGTCTGCTCCACAGAAAGAATGAGATGCACTATAAAGTCAAGAATGCCCAAACTGGAATCCCTTTGCAAATATGCTGTGCCTTCAATTATCTGATCACACATTTATTCATTCACTACTTTGGATGCTTACTGGTCAGTCTGTTAGCTCTGCATCAAACAGGGAATCTGTCCAGCTTGTGCATGCCTCATCTTAAACAGCTGACCTAACTGTCATGGTCAGGAACACCTATATGGATCAAAACCACTCCCAACTCCTAGTCTGAAGTATGCCTAACCATGCAAGGAGAGAATTAATTTCTTTCAAATACTGTTGAAGGTCAAACCTCAAGTGAACGTCCAGTTTTGGTTAAGTTCATCAGGGAAAATGGAGAGGAATCACAACAGTCACAGTTGCACGTGTAAGTGAGATGGGATGGCTTGGGTGCAGTATATACTGTTACATTAAAAATAACCAACCCACTTTAGCACTTAGGTCAAGTTATCTGAAAATAACACACAGTGGGATGTTTTTAATCACCAAAGTTTTAAATTATTTCAACTGGGCCTTATTTTTGGAGACTTAAATGCAAGCATAATTGCACTTTTCCAACTCAAGATGGACTTACTCTGTTTTGAATTATAAAGCCACTACACTTTAGGTTGACTGGCCTTTAATCAGGTTTTATCCTTGCATACCAGCTACGGGTACAAAACCAAAACCAATGAACTAACACATATCAGATGTGACCACTGCTAATGTTGACTCTGACATGAGAACATCACACTGCTAATTAATATCATTACACCAGTGGCTGCAGAGAACAAATATTCTCTGTAGAGAATGCTAATCTTGATCTGGTGAAATTCAATCAGTTTATGCCTGTGACATATTTTGAAAGTCTAGGTGAAAGCAGTAGGTATTATTTGTATGTGAACATTTTATAAATATCTTCTATACAAATCTGAAGTCTTACCTCATAGTGTCCTTGTTCATGAAAAAGTTTTCCTAAGTTATAAAGACAGCTGGTAACAGAGCTTTTATGGGCATGAGGATCTTTCAGATTTTCATCAGGGATCTCCGAACACTTCACAAAAGTCCTCCTGGCTTCCTCTGTCTTCCCTTGGTTCATCAGAATGATACCAGTATTTAAATAGGCAGCTGTGAAGAGGAAAAAAATGTTATCTTTTAATGGAGTTCTATTATGCTGTATCTACTGTTTTAATTCTAAGTAGTAGCTGGTACAGATCCCATGCTTATGTAATTTGGTTTTTGAATAACACAGCTCACTCACTGGTGAGTGTGAACATGCTACATATGTAAACATGTAAAAGGTAGAAGTTCAGAGACAAAGAAAGGAGAAAGTGACTAAAAAGACTGAGTAAGGAGGGAAGGAATCACTGGTTAGGCAAGGTATTCCATTTTGTTCCTCTTCTTAGGACTATATAAAGCATATACCACCCCTGTTTGAAGTATTATAAAAATATATATATAATACATAAAAACATATATACATACAGAGAACATTAATACTGAAGGTACAAAAGTCTCAGCAATCGTAAGCAGCACCACTTAATTTTGGAACCTATTACTGGCAACACCCCAATGATTATTCTCCATTTTCCCCAGGCAAGAAAGAAAAAATGAAAGGACTTCAAAAATATTTGTATTATTCACTCACACCATAAATAGCAGAGACTGGCTGTAAGAAACAGTAAACAGGAGCCTGAAAATTTGGGCACTATTATCTGTGGCTCAACAGCCCAGATCAGAGGCATTTTAAGTTCTGGTAGTGCTGCTGAGTATTAATTCATTATCTGCTTCTTACTTGTACCACATGAAATGTAGTTGTTTATGAATAAATACTTGCTTTCAAGGGTACAATTTCACCTTTTGCTTTCTGACTTTAAAACTTCTGAAAAAAAAGAAAGTGTTATTAAAGGTAGGAAAATTTTCTATGAAAACTATAGCCAATATTATACAAGCTTGTATAGTTAAAATACTTACAAGCTAGCGTGGGTCTGCTACCAATTGCCAGTTTATAGTAATGCAATGCCTCTGAAAACCTGCTGTTTTCCTGAAGTAGTAATCCTCTGCATAATGGAAAAAAAAAAAGAAAAGAAAAGAGAGAGTGAGGTGTGAGGTTACTACAAAGAGTAACTTGTAAACAAATATTGAAAACACAACTTGGATAACAAAGAAAAATATGCTGACTGGTATTTCAGAGATACAAGCACTCATTAACAGTTCAGTGTGAAAATTATTCCGTGAATAAAGATGAATTCATGGACACCAGGTGCATCCACATGGCTTTAACAAAGAAGTTGTTAAACAGAATAGTTTTGGCTTTCTTGCAAACCAGGAGATTCATTTAGTCAGTTGAGAAAATGTTAGCCTCAGAGACTATAAAAAGTGGATAGAGTATGATGGAGGCATTTTAAGTCATTACTGATTAGCCTGGCATCTTTTCTTGACCAGCTCTTTTTCAAAGGCATGATGAAGTTAAGCACCCAGCCCTTCACATGCATTACGTTAAGGACTCTCCTTGTTGAGCAATTTCACTTGATTATTCACTGTACAGCTATGCACCTGCAGCAGTTCTGGTTTTTCCTGTAGTCTTTATTGCTCTGAACAAATTTACTAACTGAAGAGGTATTTAAAATGATACTGAATACTTCCAGTTTCATAATATATGGGCTTTAATTTAGCTTTTAAGACAAACATCCCTGTGCATTATAATTTACACCAGCCACCCACAAATTTCTGAGAAGTGGGCTGGACATCATTGACATGAATGTACATTGTATGCTTAAATAAGGGCCCAAAGCATTACAGTTTTCCAAAGTTTTAGAAGACCGAAAAAAAGCATATACAGATATATTAAAACCAGAATTACTTAAAAATCCTTAAAAGCTAGTCATTTCAGAGTGGACATTCAGACCTCAGTATCCATGGGTAAACATCCCTTGTCACATAACTCAAAATACCCAGGAAAACACAGTTCTTCCTCTTAGGTGGAAGCAGGATCATATTTATTTGTAGGTTCCCTAACCTACAGCAATTTTCTTTTCTTCCTCTATGCTTTTATCTGCTGGTAGCTTTTCAAACAGCAAAGAGCTTGGACTTCTATCTCCAGTCTCAAATCAATGAAGACTTTTTTTCCCTCCAACACCTCAGGAAAACTTTTTGAATTAAACCAGTAAACTTCGAGGGATGAAAAGAGAAGGGCAGTTAGCTAAAGAAGTAACCACCATCTATGTTGTTTGCTTCTTGCCACTGGGTTAGGATTTAACAGAATGAAGGAATATATCCTCTTTTTCTTCTATATTATCCTATCAGCATCCCATAACCTCACTTTGAAACTGTCTCCCAATTAACTTCAGATTCAGTAGTAAATCACTCTTACTATTAACAGAACTTACATTTCGTAGGTATTTGCAGTAAAGTAAGCAATGAGGGAATAGATTCGGCATACTTTTTGGCATGGCACCAAGGTTTGTAACTATGTCAAGTATCTTGCAAATGGCAAGAGGCATGATCATCAGGATAAAAATAACATTTTTTAAATTTCCTAGAAGCTGGATTTTGTTTACTGTATATTTTTTTATACACTGTCATTACTCCAAGGAAGATTAATTATGGTTTTTTTATCCTGTTTTCTATTCATAGCAGGAGAATTAACAGGAAAAAATGTTGTGCATGGTCTGACATTTAGGCTGCTTCTTAATTTTCTAAAAAGCAAAAACATTCTCACACACAATTTTGAAACAACTTATCTAGGAAATTCCATTCTTATTTTAGTTCTGGAATAAATAATGTAACATATTGAGAGAAGTAGCACAGTAATGGTATTTCAGAGATACAAGCACTCACTAACAGTTCAGTGTGAAAATTGTTCCATGAGAAAAAGCCTGTAAATAATGTAACATATTGAGAGAAGTAATACAGTAATAGGTCAACTTCACCAACACAAATTACTTTGGTAAGTGTACAACATTTGTGGTTTTGTGATTAAAAGAACTTTTATTTGCAATTATTACAAATTAATCTTCCATGTTCACTACATTCTCTAATACTGACACTTTTGATTTATTACTTGATACTTTGAGGTGGGGGAGGATTTTAGTTCTCTTCCAAAAGACTTTTTTCTTTCAAAAAGCTGTTCTATTATCTGTCAGTCTATCAGTCTCTCTCTCTCTCTTTCTATATACATAACCCAATGTCAGGGTTTGGGATACTTTTTTGTTTAGCTCTCTGTGTTGGAATTTTCCCCCATTCTAGCTGCTGCGGGATATAATGGGCGAGTGATTAGTTG